>CM060250.1:96684906-96732406 GCA_030684275.1 Acipenser oxyrinchus oxyrinchus | reverse complement strand
CATTTTTTTTGTATTTATTGAATTTTTTTTTTTTTTTTTTTAATATATATAAAGACAGACATACTAGTTTGCTAGTCATATAATGGCATGTATTTTGGAGAACCCAGTGCATTGTGGGTTTTAGTAAAGTGACATCTGCTTCATCATTTTCACTGCTGGGCACTTTTAGATTTGATTTTAGGCCAACATGTTTTTGAGGGAGGTTAATTCAGGGTAGAGGACAGACTAAAAGAGTGGAGGCAAGATAAAACCCTGCTGTGTGCATACTGTAGCATTGTAAGAATTAGGGGTGGGGATTTCGAATAATAAGATATTCGAATATACCAAGAAAAAAAAGTTTAGAATACCCGAATATATAAAGGATCTTCAGAACTTTAAACTGCATTTTTAACACCCTTTAACAACTTGTTTAAAACACACAACATGACTGTTTACTGAACTACTCTGAGCTCCAGCGCATTTATGTGCAGGGATGTCCAGCGACCCGTCCAGGACCTGCAGACTCCTCTGCCTGCCCAGACCGCCCAACCCGAGTTCGTCTGTCGTCATCACTTGACGACTGTGTATCACTCCCATCACTACACCTTCACGCAGGTGAGAAGTTTGCCTCCACCAGCATAGGGCTTCCCAGCATGAGCAAGACACTGATGTCTATTTTACACTAGAGCTTACACAAGAACATATACAGTACTACAAATTGACAGGTGCAGTACAACAATTGGATAGATTCTCAAAGCATTTTACACCAATTTTACAAATCTTTTTTATTCTTTTTAGAAAGGAAAAATACACCCAGTAAAGTTGGCTAATCCTAAATTGGAAGCCAGGTGTAGCAGCATTGGCATCGGCATTGGGTTTAAATTCTGTCATGCAAGGATTCTGCTGTCCTCCTCCTGTAGTACTGAACTGATTGCCCATAGGAAGAGAGATCTGCTGAGGACATGGCGCAGTGCCTCAGATTTACCGGAGATCAGCTCATTAGAAAGGTGTGAAGACTGTGTGGATGCTGCACTAGAGGAAGAGAGCTGACATGGAGCCCTTCTTCCTTGACTGCATTGACAAAATAGGTGACAAGAAGGGCTAGTCAGCACAAGGGAGAGAAAGACGTCATTGGTGTAGATATGCAGACAGCAGGACATCCTGAAGGAAGTCAAACAGGCCAGCCAAAGCTGGAAAGAGTGTGCAAAAACAAAAATATGTTTAGATTGTGGATAGCTTTATTATTATGGTGCACCAAAAGCCTATTGTAAACTGAATCCAGACTTCAAATTGTGGTATTCTGGTAAAGCTTACTTCGTTTTGGCAATTTCCTCCAAATGTCAATCTCTATTGTGATTTAATGAGTTTGTTCTAATTTGAGGTTTGCCCTTGGTTTTTGGGGGGTTTTTTTGGTACTGAAACTCTGTTTTTCAGTGTTATTAGAAAACAAGACATGCACTGGGTTACTTCCATCAGAAACAACAAGAAAAAAGAAAGAAGAAAATAACAAAAAGTAACTATGTTTATTGATAATATTCACATCAATGCAACCTCTTATTGCAAATATCACCCCATATCCTAACATTACTGTAGCCTGGCTGGTAGACAGAGCTTTGATATAGGCTTTATTGTGGAGTAAACATACAGTAGTACTTTGGAGCCAGTACTGATTGAAAACCAAGCAGTAAATTAAAAGCAGACCAGTTGATGATTTTGGTACAGTTAATAGTAGCATGTAATCATGTCAGTTGAACATAAACATTCTCATCTCAAAAATGCAAAGTAGGATTAAGTTCTGTAATATTTGTTGTATTTGTTGAAAAAGATGCTTATACATTGTTAATGTCTCGTGTAAGTTTATTTTTTTGTTAGCAGACGCCCTTATCCAGGGCGACTTACAGTTGTTACAAGATATCACATTATATATTATTTTTACATACAATTACCCATTTATACAGTGTTTTTTTTTTTTTTTTTACTGGAGCAATCTAGGTAAAGTACCTTGCTCAAGCGTACAACAGCAATGTCCCCCAGCTGGGATTGAACCCACAACCCTCCGGTCAAGAGTCAAGAGCCCTACTCCACACTGCTGCCCATATGTATCTCTGGGTCTATTTGTTTCACCAAATTAGATTCAGGGAAGGATCAGATTGGAGGCTCCAGGCCGTCTGTTTGATTGTCGCACATTTTTAACTAAGTTGATAAGCCACAAACACGCAATTGGCTGGCCAATGAAATGCTATATATTTTGACGAAACCTTCTAAGCCCCTTCTTTAGCACATGTTATTGGGTGTATCAGAATCTGGGAGTACAGTACTGTATATGGAAGCTGACTGTCAGTCGAACCATCTCAGAATGTCTCGCCATGAATTTGAGTATAGCTTGAAGGAAACTAAAGAACAAGTTATTTAGAACTTATCGGATGTATATGGAGACACTCCACCCGTCTGTCTGCCCGTGTGTCACACTTTTGATTTTAGATGTATAGAGAATCTATTCAATTGTGATAAAACTTGGTCAGACTATATTTTTAAATGCCCTTACAGTGTATGCTGGTCGGGATGAGTTGAAAAGTGAGTTGTAAAGTTGTAAAGTGACCCATGTGACAATTTGTTGGTGGTGGTGGTAGTTAAATCATTTTTAAAGTGATTATAGCTGGATGGTTAGCTACATCCTGTCTTGTTTCCTTTGCTTTTGAGGTCTGTAAGTCTAATACCAACAATAGGATGTAATGGTAATTATACTGTGTGTCTCCACCAAAAGGCCACAAGGTACAGTAATGTTGTAATTTCCTAATTTGCATTTGACATGCCTAACAATAGGTTTAGTGAACCTTCACATCCTATAAAGTTAAACCTGTCGCTTGTTCACTTCTTTTACAATAGCAGAGCAAAGATAGGTAGCACAATGTCAAGTTGGTTTTGATTAATTTAGGGGTGGAAAATAGTCAAAACTTCCCGTAGCTGTCCGAATCTTCACAGCTGGTGTAACGATTAATGTACTTTATCTGTCAGTCTTAAGGAACCACACAGAAGAGACAAAAACAATTTGTCAATTTTGTTGTTACTTTCCTTTTTCACAAATATGTATTCCTAGTTGTGAAAAGGAAACATACTCACTATAATATAGACTAAATAAAGCAACATCAAAATGCAAAAAGAATTGTGTTTTTTTTTTTTTTAATTTAATTTTTGTCGCTTGGTTTATTGAAGAGTTACATTTGAGTACAGATTGATCAAGCACATTTTTTTTGGTTATTTTTAATTTAGTTTAAATGCATTGGTAAGAGTATTTTACTTTATTCAAAATACCATTGTTTATTAAAAAAAGATGGAAGTTAAATTACACTTTCTATGTAATGACAGTGCTTTCTATTTCATCCGAACTCGGAACGTAATGAATTTAGACTAGTTGTATGTTTATAAATGCAAAGGATGCCTTCCAGATTAGAGGGTCATTTGCCTGATAATTGTGTTTATAAGTGTTGATTCCTGAGTGTTGCCTGCTGGCTTAACAAGAGACAGGTCCTGTGTTTAACAAGATTTGTCTCAACGTTGTGCTGTGTCGATTGTCAAGGCACGGTTCGCATGCTGAGATATGAAAATCTGCCAGTGCCGGCTCTAGAAATGGCTAGAATAAATAAAGGGCTCAGTCAGATGAAGAGGGATTAACTGTGCAGATTGAGGAAACTCCTCAATCACCAAGCAAGTGATTTTAAAAAGGATTAGCCCACTCCAGCAAATGTTGATTAGTAATCCGCTACTTAGAAAAATGACAGAATACTTGCACATGCTGTATGTAGAGTGTATACCATTTACATTTTAATAGTTAATTTTGTTTCCTTTGGAATAATCATTTAAAGGCAGTCAAGAGTAATTGGCCTTGATATGTTTAGCTTTTCATTTTATTTTTTTTATAATGTTTTCGAGCAACTAAAAACAACTGTTAGTAGGGTTTGTGCAATTATTGTGAGTCAGCTACGTGAAAATACATATCGTGTAATATATTTTAATAAATGATTCATCCTTTTTCCAAGATCTGTCATTCTATGTATTCAAAGTTTAATGGAAACGGTGAGCTGGGAATTATATGATTCTAACAAGCAGTCGGATAATTCTAATGTGCTTTATCATGCTTCACTACAGATTCTGTATCAAGCATACTTTTAATGTTGTAGAAACCTTTAAATCCAAATGGAAGTACAGTCTACTGCATAGAACAGTTTGCCATGCACCATTCATTTACTGCCCTTTACCATGGTTGAGTATGCACTTCCTTTTTAAAAATGTTGTTTTTATTTTTTATTCCGATATATTTAAGTCCTCATAGCATTGCAATGAAAGTGTTGAAACTCTGGTTCTCAATGGTTGTATTTAAAGTGGACAAGTACCCTGTGATCAGATCTTAATAAATCATCTCATATTTACTGCTAATGAAGACATGGACAGTCTGCTTTTAAATAGCAGTAGTAACATGACGCTGATAAATCTGTGAACTAATGCTTAGTTTGTCTGGTAACACTTGTCAGGGGGTATGAAAAGGTGATCATGTTTTAAATAAGAAGCGATCGTTCACTGCATGGCTCAGTGTGCATGGTGACACATTTGTGCCAGGCTGTCATATTGTAGATCTGCACAGAAGCTGGTAAGGGACAGCACAAGCCGTTCCCAGCAAAATAATAAATTGAATTCAAAATTGATTTCCGCAACTTGGAATGAGCTACCTAATAGTGAAGTATTAAATGAAAAAAAAACCTTTTGATTTGAACTCTTTCACTTCATAGTTCCTGTGGTGCAAGTGCTCCTGATAGCTAAGATCATTTGTGTGACATGATACAATTGAAATGCACTGGTGACATTAGCCCTTTATCTATATTCCGTCCATACATTGGCTCCAAAGTTACCCTAGCTGTCAATATCCAGTCTTATGTATTGTGTTTTACTTTCAGTTAACAAAAAAACCTCTCTAATGTCTGTACCTCAGACCTAAGTATGGAAAAAAAAACTATTCAGTTAGCCAATGGACTGAAAACATGATGATTTGTATCAACTCTTAAGACTGTAACCAAACATCAGCCTGTGCACTTCTAATTGTTATTTGTGGGCTTAGCCAACATTTAAGTGTTTTTTTTTTCTTTATGTTCTGCTCCTCAAAGTAGTAAAGATGATTTTAAATTTGTTTGCATTTCACTTGTTAATGAATGCATTCTGCAGTTGTATTATTTATCTGGCATGGTAACAGTTTACAATGTATCTCTGCTATGTGTATGGCTGTGAACTTCCACTGAAAAAGTGTGTGCATTTGTACAATATACATAAAATCAAAAGTGTCTTCTATAAACAAGAAGAAAAATACATTTATGATATTTAATTCCCATACCAAGTTCCTCCAAGTTCTGGATTTGTTGAAATAAATCAAGGATATTAACCTAAACTTGAACCTTGGCACATGGGCTCAATTAAATAATAATAATTTGTTTGTCTAATTCTGGATCAAACGCTGTTAATTATATACTAAACAATTGAGTGCAGTTGCTAACTGAGTAGCCTATTTGTAAGGTTTGTTATTAGAAGCTGCAAAGATGATTTCAGAGGGATTTGCTGTCAGCTACTTAGGTTACAGACAGCTGTAGAATTGGAGTTTAGTGGTCTGTTATGTTTGAACTGCAAGGGGTAGTCAGTCCAGCTTGATCAAAGCATTCCCACACTGCAATTACAAGCCCTTTTTATGTTTACACTCTTAGATTGTGAGCCTTGTGAAGCCTTTCTAGTGTACTGTTAATGCATGTTGTTGAATAAGAGACAGCACAACTCTGCTCTCTGTTAATGCTCCTAAGGTAAAGATTTGAGCATATTTCTAAAAATCGAATTCTATATTAAGAACCTGTACATGGAAGATATGGTTGTATGTATTATAGGAGATGTATCGTTAATTAGTTAATCATTTAGAATCTAACTGGGTATTTAAACAATAATTTCATGGACAGTATATACCAGGTTTTTTTTTTTAGAGAGATGTAACAGTCATGAAAGAATATTAAGTACTGCAGCTCAAGAAAAAAAAAATCCATGTGTTTTTGTGAATCAATGAATAATTAATAAAAAAAATATTAATTTACCTAAATGGTGGTGGATCTAAATATGAAGAGCAAAAACTTCAGAGATGCCATTACACTTGCATTATTCCCTTGTGTTGTGCTGTTCTATTTTTTTTTTTTTTTGACAAATCCTTCCCATTTCTAGTTTCTAATCTAGAAATTCAAAACAGTGTAATAACTGTGCTTGAAGACTATTTGTAATCATTGATCACCTATATTAGTGTTTATAAATGAGAAAATTGGAACTGAAGAGTGGTTAGGTCCACAGATCTTTACTTGATGTGTTTCTCTAAATAGAATAAACCTTATATTTGGGACTTAAGGTTGTATTCTCTGGCTTATTTTTAAATGTTATTCATGTTGCATTTTTGGCATACTTTGTATGTATCATTGTGCAGGAATGTATTCCATATACAGACTGTTTGCTGGCAGTCCAGAAACAGAGTTCACTATTGTATAATGTTTCACATGAGTGAGAGCACTTAAGCATTTTTTTGGTAAGTCTCAGAAAAGAACAGCTGATTCTTACTGGGCTTACAGCAGCTTGAGTACTTTTCCCATGCTTCACAGATTGTTATGAAAATAACTGCTGATAATAATAGAAGCGCCCAACAGCTGTAATTGAAAATCAAATTTGAATACAATTAAAAAATCAAGGAACCTCATTGATGTATCTTGATTTCTTGTTTTTTTGTAGCCTAGTAATGGGAGTTGAAATAGTCAGCTACTGTACCAGTAACACTAGTTTAAAAAAAAAAAAAAAAAAGTTATTTGAGTGCTCCCTTCCTCCAGGATAACCCAAGAAATAAACGGGTGTTGGGTTACTGCTGAACAGTACACTAATGTCTCTAAAAGAGATTTAAGTGAAGGCAAGTAAGTAACCATTCATTTTAGGGTTAGACACACAAGAATAGAGGAAAACAATCAACTGCTGTAATTGGCAAGAACGGATGTGCCGCGTTATACAATACAGGTAAAAAATTAAATAAATAATCACATGAGTATAATTTAGATTGCTTACTAAGAACTGACTGAGTCAAGCTGTTCTTTTTAAAGGGTTCATGAAAACGATAACCGTGCACACTGTAAAGTAAAATAATGTAATGTGGTGAAAGCAAACATTGTTCAAGACATTACACACAATGATCATCTTTCGTTCAGCTTGTTTGGTTGCAAGTGCTCTTTTCTGCCATTATAAAACTACATCGGGTCCCTTAGTCATGGTACCCTGTTAGCATTTATCCTTTTATATTACTTTTCAGCAGCACACCAGTCGCCTCCAGTGTCAGCCCAAGATCTACAATCAGTTTTTAAGGGAGGATACCTAGAAAAGCACAGAAAAGATTGGGAATCTTTATCACCAGTGTGGTGAATTGTTTTGTAATATATTCATTTGAAATAAATACAAAATGGTCAATAGTTTGCTTTAACACCCTAGAACGCCATAACAGAATTTGATTTTAAACTTATGCTTTACCTGCACTTCTCTTTCAGATCATAGCTTCTTTGGACCTGAATGGCAAAAGCGTTGGTGTGCTTTAAGCAACCACACCTTCTATTAATTTGGAAGTGACAAAGGTATTGTAGATTCATTGCATCCGATACTAATTTGATGTGCTGTAAAGAATGTTTGTGTGAAGAGAAAGTAAGGCTGAAGAAACTCGAAATGGCCTGTGTCAAAACCAAGCGTCGTGCAGACTCGCACCTCACAACTCAAATTTGTTGGTTACCATGTTACATATTCTTCATATTTGTTAGGTATAGAGCTGTATTGTATGATTCTCCCATCAAGTTCCATTACAAGTGGTGGTCTATGAAAATGAACTGTTTCACTGCCACATTTGTCTAAATCAAGTTTCATAATGGCCATTGTCCAATTCTGTTGCCAATATGGTTCCTTTTTATTGGCCACTGACCATACCAGCCATATTTCAGTTACAAACCAGAAAAATGCAATGTTTTAAAGGTGCAATCTGTGTGGGGTCCCCGAGTGGCTCCCAGGGTAGAAACACAGCCATGTGGTGTGCAGGGTTTATCATGCAGCACAGGTTCACATCCTGGCTGTGCAAAGTAGCTCGTCTTCTCTGGGGATTCTGCCAGCCAGGTGGTTAGTTAGCCCAGACGGACACCTTCAGGGTTGGCCTTTGTACTCCAGAAGCTCCCTGATATGCGTTGATATCAAGTTCCTGGGTGTCTTGGGATCGGAGGACACCCACTGAACCTTCAGTTCTCCTGAGCTGTGTGAGAAATTGCTGCGGTGAGGGAAAAAATGATTGGACATTTCAAATTGGGAAGAAAATCGGGGGTATAATAATTAGGCACACTAAATAAAAACATTAATACAAAAAGGTACAATCTGATATAAAATGTGCTTGCGCCAACTGACATTTCAATACTTCAGACAGAAGAAAGGTCATGCATCACAATGAAAACTAAGCAAATGTTACACCTTGTCTTTAAAAATGTGAGTTATTGGTTATAAATGTATGGTAAACTGCATATTGCTGACCTGTGAAAGAACATGCTATCAGTGTTTGTTTGGAAAATGAAGGCTGTTAGAAGTACGTAAACATGTAATGAAATAAAAATGTCTGACCCTTACTTCTCAAGAACGTTTTCTGATTGGTAAACAAGCAAGTACTTTTCTGTTGTTTTTATCTCCGACAGACAAGCAGCAGAGAGATGAATCTGGTATAGATGGATACACAGTCAGGATGAATAATGTGCTCAGAAAAGATTCAAAGAAAGATTGCTGTTTTGAAATCACTGCTGCTGAGAAACGCGTGTATCAGGTTTGACATCTAATGCCCCTCTTTTGAAATGAAGTGAACAACAACAGATGCATCTTTATATAAAATGATGGTAAAGTGGTACTGAAGTTTTCATAATACTGTTTTAACTGAAAACCTTTTTGATTATTTACAGTATATTATTTTTTGTGCTTGTTGTGTTGTTTTTTTTTTGCATACCATATAAAGATTGTGTCAAAGAATGGAGGTTATAGAGTAGAAGTCATCTTCTTGAACTTGTGGATGAACTAAAAACATTTTTAAAAATGCACCTACAACGTGATGCATAAAGTGAAAGATTATCTCTAAGGACTTGGAGTCACAAAATAATTTCACTATTAACTGGCTATGAAACAAATACCATAAAAAAAAATCAAATACACCATATTTATCAGAAAATATGATACTTATTGCTATATTATTTAATTAGCGCTATGTTCTATATTTGTAAACTGTTTTATTTAGATGATGGGTGTACAGTTTAAAAAATATACACTTTTAACTTTGTTAATCTTCACCAAACATTAGTTTAGCTAGAGCTAGCTCAACATACTTACCACACTTTGTACGCTCTATAACTGTTTGAAGTCAAACTCGGTTCAACACAACTTGGGTTTGCATTGCTTGGTTATATTAATCCAGCATCAATGCTGAGTGCAAGATTAATACATTTAAAATGTCAGGGATTGCAAGCTGAAAGCCAGTTAATGAAGTTGTCAGGTGGAGTGTTTGAACCTGACATGTACATTTTTAAGAAGATTGTACACAGCAGCAGTCTAAAGAAAATCCTGGATGTCTGTTAATTGTGACGGGTGAATTGTGTTCATCAGTTTGCATGTGACATTGATGAAGAGAAGCAGCTTCTTCTCTGCACTACTGTCAGCTGCTGATTGGAGATTCAGATCCATCATCTTTGGCTTCAATTACATACATTTGTAAAAATTAACTGTACCTTATAGGAGGCACCCTTGCACGAAAAGTACCATAATACATGGAAAGAATAGCTAATGGTTCTTTTAAAGAAGTGACATGAATACTATTTTGCATTCCTTACAATATGTGCTGCTGATTTATTTGTTCTTTTTATATTAATTCAGTTTACTGCAGCCTCAGAAAGATGCAGAAGAATGGCTAGAGCAAATATGGTTTGTGTTGAGAGGTGAGTCAATTAACCATGAATGATCTTTATGGTTTAACTCGTTGGAAAAACCTAGATGTGTTTTCTTAATGGTCAGTTTGACCCATTTCATATTCTACAGTATACAGTAAAACCTGTTTACAATGACCATTAAACCAGTGGTCTTCATATCCAGATGATTTGACATATAAAATTCTTCTTTTACAGTTGGTGTATAGGTTGGACTATACTGGTAAAAGACTCAAATACATACAGCATGAGACTGTCTTGATTTTCTGCTGCTGTTAGTCTAATGGGAAAGTTGAACACGTGTTTTATTAATTTAGACTACAACCCTACTTGTTTTAGTTGTTTTTTTTATTAACATAGACATGGCATCTGGTATTCCGGAAGATAATGATGATGGTGACGAAGGGCAGACCTATGATGACATTGCTTTGAGTGAGGAACCTGGAGCCATTGAGCCCATAGATGAAGATATTTATGAAGAACTGCCAGGTGTGTTTCAGAGCTTTTGTTCACAAACCGATATTGAAACTCATAGTAAAAATGTGTTGTTTGTTTCAACTGCAAAGTTGCTAAAGCAGAGCTTTAACATACAGTTAATACTGTCGATTTTGTTGCTGTTGGTTGTTAATCAAAAATATGCTTACATTCACAGTATAGAGAATACTGCATGGGGTAGTGTGTGATATGAGAATTTAATGCACACCTGAGAGGCTTATCCAGTATCCCACCACGAGGGTGTGCATTAAATTCTCATATCACACACTGCCCCATGCAGTATTCTCTATATAGCGAATGTAAACATATTTTTGATTAACACCCAACAGCAACAAAATCAATTACCCCATGCATTATTTTTTATAATTTCTGGTGAGCAAATCTTTTTCCTGTCAGAGCTCAGTTTCCTGTGGTTTTCAGGGAATTGGGTGTTGTGGAACTGCATTTGTCTTCTGTGCTTTGCCAGTTCTGTTTTTTTGTGGTCAGGTTTCCATGGCAATTTTGTTTTTTATCAAGAAGGCTGGAAAAAGGTTAGGGAGCGTGTTCAAATTACATGCTTTAACACTAATTTGCCATTTTTATGTTCGCTAGTTTGTTCCGAGGGTGTTTGTGTTTGCTAACATTTCTATGAACCTTTTGTAAGAAGTGGCTTACCTTCAGTCAGAATCAGAGTGTATTACAAAGTATGTTTGTCTGTGGATGGGAGATTTTTCAGGTGGCTGATTTATAGATGTTTACAGTGACTCCCTCATGGAAATGCAGTTTGGAGTTGGCCCAAAGATTGAATGCAGCAGGCCTGTTGCCGAGGTAGTTTCGATGTTGGAAATGTGTGTTTCTTTTGAATTTACCCAATTTTCACTGGACATGGAGAGCTACGTATGGTTTTCTTTGTCAGATACACACTGGAGAATTGTAGAGATTTGTTGCTGTTTCACAGTTTGACAGCTCACATTGGGGTTGTGCTCCGTTGCTGGTATTGAGTGCATGTTTCTGAGTGCATGTTTAAATATAAACTGGATGAGCCCATTGAAAACGTTGCTCACCAGTTATATATATTGTGGCAAGGTAGGGGAACGGAGAGAAAAGTGTGTGTGTGCACGGGTGTGAGTGTTGGTTGGCAGGGAAAAAGAGATTCTGCTTTAATGAGTCCTTGCCTGGAATGTGGCTGAGGCACAAGTGGGTAATTGCCTATCAATTAAGCCTCAGCCACATGGCATAAAGCAGGCATTTGTTCTCAGTATGGGCTGGACTACCAAGGAGCTGGGTACAGAAAGGAGCGCTGTGTAAAGAGACCTGTGATAAGAAGAAAACCAGTGAAAGCTTTGCCCAACTTGGTTAAAATAAAGAGCCAGTTTTGTTGGGAAACCGGTTTCGCCGACCCAACCCTTTAGTTTAGGGAAACCAAGTTTTAACTTCGCACTCCTGGAAGGAGTTAGGCTTTTTGTTTTGTTGTTTATTTTGTGAATAATAAAATTGCTCAGAAAAAGTGCTAAAATACAGTTCTGTGTCTGGGTCACATATTTGAAGGGTGCAAACCTAACCTTGGCTGAAGGCCTTTGCTACGATTATATATATCTCCTTAAGGAATTCCCTTATTGTATACAGCAAGTTGTACATTCATATTATCAAATACATTACCTAATAACTAAATTAAATATGATATTGCTTTTTGTTTTTCGTAGTCAAAAGAGAGCAGTTTTTCTTCAGTTACCATTAAGCCCTATATTGCTTCACAGCTTTTTCAGAAGAATCTATTTAGTAGTGTTCATATCACACCCACATATCGTAGAAAGATTGTAGCTTGAGGTGTGGGGTCATAGGATGGAAAACCTTTTCTCGCCAGTAAGGTTAAAATTCAGTGTTGGTTGTCCTATACTATACATGTACTGTTAAATCCTGGAATGCTTTACATTGGAACTCCTATCCCTATGTACTACTATGTTAAAACTGTTGTTTTTTTTAATAATGAAAAAGTATGTCTCCAGGGTTTTTAAGCTTTACCAAAATAAATGTAGTAGTAGAAGATAATGTATTTTGTATTTTGCTTTTATCTCGCTTTTACATGTTGTAGGCTATATCATTCGCTATGTTTTTAAGATGAGAAATGCATCTGATTCTTATTAATTTCCCTTCACTGAAATAAGATATTATATTGGAAGTACTGGTCAATCATTATCTGTTTCACTTCCTGCCTCACATCAGTAACCAAGCATTTTTGACACCTTTTGATTTGTAGAAGCGATGTGATGTGAACGCAATGTGACAGAATTGATTTGTTATTAAGAGATAAAATCCCATCTCTGAAAGGCTTGTCCGCTGAAGAGACAGAATCACACAAAAGTAATTGTGCGAGTATCATATCTCTTCAATGTTGTTGTTGTTGTTGTTGTTATTATACTTTTATACAAAAGTATTGTAAAGCACTGTACAGTACACAGCAGAAAAAAGAACTAACCACAATACATTTGAATAGCATGTCACACATACAACTGCCACAATCAGACCATTTAAATAAGATTTAAATAACATTATACATATAATAATACAAAAGCAGCAATTTTAAAGTTACATTAAAACCCCCTAAGATAAGAAAGCCATTTTATAAAAGTGTGTTTTTAGTCTTGACTTAAACTGTAACGGTCCCAGCTTCCCTGACAAATGAAGGCAGAGCATTCCATAATTTCAGAGCTCTTCAAGAAAAAGCCCTACCTCCTGTGTTGCTTTTGTTGACCCTAGGAATAACCAGCAGCCCCACATCCTGTGTTATGAGTGTGGTTTGGAAGATACAGTGTCAGTAACTGCAAATAACTAAGTGCTAATCCATTCAAGACCTTGTAAGTTAAAAGCAAAATCTTAAAATCAATTCTATACTGCACAGGGATCCAGTGTAAAGAGGCCAAAACAGGGGTAATATGTTCATTTTTCCTGGTTTTAGTCAGAATTCTAGCAGCGGTATTCTGAACAAGCTGCAAGCGGCATACCACACGTTTTGGGACACCAGAAAAAAGTGCATTACAATATTCAATTCTAGATGAAACAAAGACATGCTTTTGTCTCTCGGGCATCAGATACAGAAATAATTGGTATAAAGTTTGGCTATATATCTCAAATGGTAACAAGATTCTTTTGTAACTTCCCTAATATGAGTCTCGATTGATAGATCAGGATCAAAGATGACCCCCAAACTCTTAATTTCTAGTTTAAGTTTTGATGAGAGACTGCAAGGGTCGAGCTCATGTAATCCCACATTTCCTTTTAGTTGGTTCTGTGAGCCCACTAGCATAACCTCGGTTTTATCTGAATTCAACATTACAAAATTCTGTGACATCTAATGCTTGATGTCTGTAAGGCATGTAGCTAATAACACCCAGGCATATTGAATTACGTATCCGTTTGTATTTTTCCATATACTTCTGTCATGAAATACTGTACTATGGCTTCCGGTTGATTACATGATGTTAAATAAAAGATCAAAATTATGTTCATATAGTCTCTTTAAATGGTCTCAATACTAAAATTGTAGGTGATGCAAAACTTTTGGCCATCGCTGTAAACTATCATTACCTGACAGTTTAAAACAAAACAATCGTGTTCCTGTAATGAAAAAAAGTTTCTGTGAGGCCGCCAAATACCTGCCAACTGTTAGTTGTCTATAATAGTATCTTATTACATTCACTTTACCAATAAAAGAAAAGAATGGTATGAATGTACTTTGGATCCTATTCAAAAGACGATGTATTTTTATTTTTGCTGTAGTAACATGTTGTGGTTTATTCTTAAACCAAGCAGTTTTTGTGTGTAATACAGTACTTTCAACACCAATTTAACTTCCCAGAGAGATTTTCTTAGAAGCATACAACATGAGTTGTGAACTTGAAATACTATTCTGCTTCAAAAACACAGAAAGCACTGTCCTCCTTTCTAAAGGGGACGTTCTAGTGGAAATGTACCTCTTTGATTTTTTACTATCAAGAGACATAGGTATGCAATAGGCATACACACTCGTTTGTGTAAAAGAAGCAACTTGTAGGTCAAGGCAGGCAAGTCTGCTTAATAAAAAGCTTATTAAAAAGTAGTCTTCTAAATTGACCATTTCAAAAGTTAAGGAGAATATTCTGTGAAACACACATGTGCAATAATAGTCATATGTACAATAAGTAAGAAATGACACACAAGGAGGTGTAAGTTATTATTTATTTCTTAGCAGACGCCCTTACCCCGGGCGACTTACAGTTGTATACAAAAAATACATATCAAGAATTACAGTACAATTAAGAGCAAGATACAAAATACAGTGACCATTCCTAATAAGAGAAAATACAAAACACAGTACGATTTGATATCGGGGCAGTTCAAGAGCGGATAACAGTGTTGACAGTTACATCAGGTTTAGATACGAGTGCAGATGAAATACAAATTACTACAGATTGCAGGGTGCAGGATTAAATACAGTAAAATAGGGAACAGATAAGTGCAAGTTAAAATGCCTTAAAGGCAGAGGGCTATATTGTCCAGAAGGGGAGAGTTGAGTTTCTACAGGTGTCTCAAGAGGTGTGTCTTGAGGAGGCGCCGGAAGGTGGTCAGGGACTGGGCAGTCCTGACATCCGTAGGAAGGTCCTTCAACCACTGCGGAGCGAGGGTGGAGAAGTAGCAGGCTCTGGAGGCAGGGGAGCGTAGAGGAGGTACAAACAGTCTTCTAGTGCAGGCTGAGCGGAGAGGTCGGGTGGGGTGTAGGGAGAGATGAGGGTCTGGAGGTAGCTGGGTGCAGTCTGGTCAAGAGAGAACACCAGGCGAGCAGCGGAGTTCTGGATGAGCTGGAGCAGACGGGTGGCGGACGCAGGGAGGCCGGCCAGGAGGGAGTTGCAGTAGTCTAGGTGGGCGAGGAGTTGCGTGGAGTAGTTGGTGAGGAAGGGTTGGATTCTTCGTATGTTGCTCAGGAAGAATCAGCAGGTGCGTACTAGAGTGGAGATGTGCTGGGAAAAGGAGAGGCAGGGGCCCAGAGTTACTCCGAAGTTCTTGGCTGAGGAGGAGGGAGAGAGCATAGTAGATTCCGGAGGAATGGAGATAGAGCGATCAGAGGAGGGGGAAGATGAGGAGGGGAAGAAAAGGAGGTCAGATTTAGAGAGCTTGAGTTTGAGGTGATGCAGACAGACAAGTAGAGATATGGGAGGGGATGGTCCCAGGACTGATCCTTGGGGGAGAGAGGAGAAGACCAGTCCCACCTCCCTGTCCATTGAGACACGGAGTGTGGGACAGGACGTAGAGTGGGGACAGGGCAGCAGGAGTTGCAGTGTTATCAGGAGAGAGCCAGGTTTCAGTGAGAGTAAGGGAAATTATTATTATTATTAGTTTATTTAGCAGACGCCTTTATCCAAGACGACTTACAGAGACTAGGGTGTGTGAACTATGCATCAGCTGCAGAGTCACTTACAATTACATCTCACCCGAAAGACGGAGCACAAGGAGGTTAAGTGACTTGCTCAGAGTCACACAATGAGTCAGTGGCTTAGGTGGGATTTGAACCGGGGACCTCCTGGTTACAAGTCCTTTTCTTTAACCACTGGACCACACAGCCTCCTTAGAGAGAGGTGGGAGGCAAAGGCAGAAATGAAATCAGCTTTGTTAGCAGAGGAGTGACAGTTCCAGAGGGCACCAGAGAGAGTGCGGGGGGGGGGGAGTGGGAGGGGAGGGGAGGAGAGGCAGAGGAATGAGGTTAGAGGGGTTAGGGTAGCAGCAGCAGAGAGAGGACAGAACGGCAGTGAGAGGACAGAATAACAGGGATGTGAGAGACAGTCATAGCAGGACAGGTTAGACAGATATGTACAGTAGTAGTGGGAGCAGGAGTAGTGGGGGGAGGGTACAGACCTGGCTAGTAGTTGGCGTCTTCCAGAGCGCTGCTAGGTTCAGAATTTCTCGAACAGCCTCTCCTCGCTGGACTCCCACAGCTAGACTCCCGGCTTTTTGGTAGAGGCTGTTCGGTTGTCTGGTGCTTCATGCTGGCGCACAAATAGGCTAGCTGTCTATTATACTAACTAAGATGGATAAAAGCTGTGTGGAAACCAATCAAATTGCAAATCAACCTCGACTCAGTTTAACCACATTCTCCTGGTACTAATCACAAACAGTAAATCACCTAATTAAAACAACACCACCTTTTATAATAATACTTAGTTACAGCTAAGATTCTGTTCAGATTGTTTATGCCTTATCCAAGGAAAATGCTGTTATCCTTAAATTTAAGCTGTGTGCTTGCAGGATTTAACATTGACTCAGGCAAGATTTTGAACAACCACTAGTTTATTACAAAAGACCTTCTACATTTAGAGGTAGCAGGTACAATGATACTAAATGGCTGTTTTTAGTTACTGTTACAGAAAATCCTGCAAAGTTTACAAGATATGCGCAACATTCCCTTTGCTGTGTCCCATGTTGTCTGTATCACAATGTTATATTTTTAAACATATTGACAACCACATTTTTAATTACACATTTTCACGTCATAAGTCAATTGGGCAATTCATTTGCTCGGGACAAATTCTGTCTGAGTGCCAGCATTGTTGCAGGAGGAAGCATGAACTGGATGCACTAAGAAAAAAAAAACTGGAACTGGATGCACTGAGAAAAAACTCTCTCCTGGTGAACATTCCTGAGTAAAAGTTGAAAAAAGAAATTCCCTCATTTATTTACCTTTTATGTATAATTAAAAATATATAAAAACTATCGGGACTATGTTTAAAAAAAAAAAAAAAAAAAAAGTTACATTAAAATTAAATACTTCGGTATGGACAACAAGAAATCCAGGTAAAGCTCTGTGCTTCTTGTTAACACTGCAGGGGGCTCTGTAACACTGTAAGGAATTTGTGATTTACTAATCAGAATCAAGCAATGCCATTCCATCATTTACCAGAGATACCCACCAGATTGTGCTGCCACTGAATTATTCATCTTTGTCTCACCACTCTGGAATGTACTGAATGTCTGTGGTTTAAACATTGCAGCAGCAGTTTAGGCTGAAAGAAAAGCACCTGGGAGCCCTGCCATTGCAGTGGAAATCTCCAAGAGCTGTGTTGTGTTTTGTCTTTTATTGCTGAACTGCCATGACTTATCCCATGACTTCAGTTTTCAGAAGAGAGCAGTACATTGAACTAATTGTAATCCCTTTTGAACATTTTTTTTTTTAATAAGTCCATGTAATTTTAAAATATGTACTTCCTTTGCATTATGTGGAGATGCAATATCTGATCATAAACAATATGCTCAATATCCAAGTATGCCTCAATGATCAGACCCTGTGGAGACTGACGTCATGAACCACTATCATGCATTCAGGGGCTGGGCATAATAGCAGAACAACCAGTTGTAATGCTCCTGGGCTCTACTTGATCATGGTGTGGAATACGACAGCCATTGACTTGTCATAACATGAATACAAGCTGGGGAAATCATATTTTTAAATACTCAATACCTTGAAGGATGGCTTTATTTCTGTTGTGGTGCATACTGTGTACATTACTCCCTTGTTTCACAACAAATTAAATGAATTCACAGTTGACAGGAAATTCTACATGTACTGTACTATAATGTGCACAGGGCCATCACAAATTCACGGTCCTTAATATTTCATGCTGTTTTGATGAGCCAACAGAATAACAAGGTGTGCAGTTTGCTGTTGCTTGTAAATTGGATACTGAATCTTATTATGTTTTACCTGTAATATGGTTGTCCAACTGCTTATACAGAATGACCTTTCGGCATTTAGATGACAGTCAAGGTTGTTCAACTTCACCCTGATGTATTCCCATGTCCTGATTGAGTTTCTATAGTTGTTCCTGTACTGTGGGGTGTTTCTTTTATACACATTAAGTCATAGATATGATAGACTACGTTAATATGTCATCAAGTGCACTCTACGGGTCAACCACATCGCCTTAAAGAGCCTTCTGCAATAACATTAATGAGGTTCATATTTCTCAGTGAAAGTATCCCATTTTTTTTTATTTTGTCACTAAAATAAATCTGTATAATATTTCCCTGATTAAGCATCCCCTAATATGTTTTTGTAAGTCTGCCGACTTCTCTTCAACTGCTGGTATCTCATCACTTCGGACTATTTGTTTTATGTACTTGAAACATGAATGACCCATGTTTTAATTTGTCTAGCGACCTTAACCTATGCATATGGCTGCCTGGAAGCCAAGATGGATCAAAATAAACTGCCTGTCACGTTTACATACTGCATACAGTATCTAGAGAATCGCTGCTTCAATTGTGATGTAATTTGATTAGGGCATTCTTTAGCATTACTGTGGGACTCTCAGTCTGGGGGTTCTATATGGAGAGACATCTGTCTCTGAGCGTGTATGTATGTCAAAGTACATACGGTGGATGAAGTACTTTGTCATGATACTGACCACTCTAAATTTGTAGTTACAGCTGTGGCAGGGGATGTATTGACAGTATTTAATATTAGACAACTAATTCTGGGTAACAGATTACATATTTGTAGACTGTGATAACAATGTGGAATTGGAGTATACATTTCATTAGAGAGAGAGAAAAAAAAAAAGATTCTCGCTAGTGTTAAGTGTTAAATTGTTAGACGTTTAACTCGGTTTGATTTAGATTTTATTACATGGCTTAAGTGAACTGTAGTTAAATCGTAACTGCATATGTAACTAAGAAACGGGAACAAATAGAAAGCTTTTCTCCTTTTGTATTTTCCTATATATATATATATATATATATATATATATATATATATATATATATATATATATATATATATATATATATATATATATTGTAAGACAGCAGGGAGGGGGTTAAATCCTCCCTGCAAGAAAAACATGTGCGTAGGCACATTTTGGGTTTGTTTCGTCTAATTATTTAATTAATTGTTTAATTATTTGATTGTTAATTATCCCCTGCACCTGGTGGTAATTGAAAATTAGAACCAGATGCAGGGTATTTAAGGGAGGCAGTCAGTCTGCTAAGGGCTACTGATGTGTGTGGAAGCCCGACTGTGCTGGTGTGGGTACAGCCGAAAAAAAGGTAGTGTGAAGCCTTTTTTGTGTGTGCTGTTTTGTTTATTTGTTACAGGTAAACAGCTTAGCTGTCCGGTCCTTTAGTTTAGGTTCCTGATTTGTGTTTTAGTTATTGCTCAAGGAAGAGCTAGGTGTTTGTTTTGTGTATTTTTGTTTATTTTGCTTTTGTGTTCATTAAAAATAGTGCATCCGCGGTTTGAAAATCCATTTCTGTGCCTGGGTCAGTGTTTTTAAAGGGGCAACAAACTGCGGTGAGGGGCGATTCTTTTACATATGGTGGCAGCGAGTGTGGGCGCCCCTAGAGACCCAAAAAATGGATTTTAAAGATTTAATTGAAAGGCTCAATAAAAACACCGCTGCTCAAGAAGAGCAGACAAATGGAGAGGCAGAGACAGGAGCTGGGGTTGGCCCTGTTGTTAATACAGGAGCAGGAGCCAACCAAACTAGAGCTGCTGCTGCAAAAGTGGGAGCTGCCGTCCCGAGAGCCCAGAGGGGGTGGAGCTGCCGTCCCGAGAGCCCAGAGGGGGTGGAGCTGCCGCCCCGAGAGCCCAGAGGGGGTGGAGCTGCCGCCCAGAGCCCAGAGGGGTGGAGCTGCCGCCCGAGAGCCCAGAGGGGTGGAGCTGCCGCCCGAGAGCCCAGAGGGGTGGAGCTGCCGCCCCGAGAGCCCAGAGGGGGTGGAGCTGCCGTCCCGAGAGCCAGACGGGGTGGAGCTGCTGCTCCCAGAGCCCAGAGGGGAGAAGCCGCCGCTTCCAGAACCACCAACCGTGCAAGTGAGTCCGGCGTTGCCGAGGGAGGTTCCCGGTCCCGTCATCGTGGACACCTGGCCGGAATGCCCAGACCTCCCTGCATTGGACCTGGCTCCCAGGTCGCAGTACAGCCAGGCACAGTTGCTTGCCTGGTCCCTTGCTCCACTCCCCCTGGAATTCCAGACATCGCTGCGCAAGAGGCAGACGTCGCTACGCAAAGGGCAGATGTCACTAGCGTTCCCCCTGCTGATTGCTCTGCTCCCCTTGCCTAGTGCTGCGCTCCACCTGGAATTCCAGAGGTCGCTACGCAGGTCCACAGGCGCACGCCTCTGCCTGTCAGTCCTGGCTCCCGGTCACCGGTCTGCGCTGTGGTAGCCCTGGACAAGCCATCTGGGTCCCTCCTCGCGGTCCTGGGTCCCTCCTGGAACGCCGAGGGACCAACCAACCCTCAAGCCCGCCCGTGGAAGAGGGTGAAAATTGACATTTGTCGACTTGAGGGTGGGTGGTCTCTTAAGGGTGGAGGGAGGTGGCCGTTGAATGGCCGGTGTCTTGAAAAGACATGGGGGGGGGGGGTGTAAGACAGCAGGGAGGGGGTTAAATCATGGGTTTGTTTCATTTAATTAATTGTTTGATTGTTAATTATCCCCTGCACCTGGTGGTAATTGAAAATTAGAACCAGGTGCAGGGTATTTAAGGGAGGCAGTCAGTCTGCTAAGGGCTGCTGATGTGTGTGGAAGCCCGACTGTGCTGGTGTGAGTACAGCCGAAAAAAAAGGTAGTGTGAAGCCTTTTGTGTGTGCTGTTTTGTTTATTTTGCTTTTGTGTTCATTAAAAATAGCACATCCGCGCTTTGAAAATCCATTTCTGTGCCTGGGTCAGTGTTTTTAAAGGGGCAACGAACATGGTGAGGGGATATATATATATATATATATATATATATATATATATATATATATATATATATATATATATATATATATATATATATATATCTGTGAGAAAATACCAATGATTTTCAATTGGCCCAGAAGAGCTCAGTTCTCAGACTAGTCTTAGTTATGTTAACATTATCTGTCTGATCAGAATGTCTCATTTCTGTCGCCAATGCTGTGTGAAGGAAATAATAATAGCATGTTTATCCTGCGGAGGAGAAGCATGTAAATAGTCTGCTGCTTTGCAGAATCCTTCCAGATGTTTTTGGTGAGATTGCCATAGAAACCACATTATGATCTTCATTACCATCTGGGTGGTTTGATGGGATTTGTCGCATAGTTGAGACATTTTTATTTACCCTTCTGGGAATAGTGTAAAATGAATTGTCCAATTCATTAATCTTGAGGGTGACAGTAGGTCCATCTTTTAAGAAAATACTACATAATGCTTGGTAATAAGGAGGCTGCACAAAAAATCCAATGTGTCCCGCTGTCAAATAATACTGACTGTGGAAATTAAAGACTAATTGAAGACATGCCAGATGATGGAGGTTTGCAGCTGAATGAACTGCTTTGCTCCCCGAATTTATTCTGAACAGTATGCATTTGTATAGGTACTGTAACTTTACTGTGTTATTACTGCTGCATTTGATTGATACAGTGAGTATGTTACAGTATGCATTTGTATAGGTACTGTAACTTTACTGTGTTAATACTGCTGCATTTGATTGATACAGTGAGTGTTACAGTATGCATTTGTATAGGTACTGTAACTTTTTACTGTGTTAATACTGCTGCATTTGATTGATACAGTGAGTATGTTGTATTCGTGTGGTTGAACTTTGAAGGGAATAGTATTAGGTTAGGTTTGCATCACTTTCCCAACAGCAGTAAACTAGTTATGTGGTAACCATAGAGATGCATTGCAAGCACAGTTGAGGGGGACATAAAGGGTGTCTGAAAGTTACACCCCACTTTGACACCCCCATACCTATAAATATTCACTTCAACTTGACCTCTGACCTTGTGTCTGCCATATTTACTGTTCTGATAAACACCTGAGTATTTGCAATATTGTTTTAAAAAAGCTATATTTTATGATTTAATAATCACACTTGGTTTTTATATTTGCATATCTGTCCCTACTAGGGATGAAATAGTCCCAAGCTGAAACCGACATCTTAATACAATTTCAAACCGAACGATACTGACAAAAGATAAAACCGAAACTAAACTGAAATATTTGTACAATTAAATATTTGTACAGTCTTCGCACAAAACCGACAGCTTTTCCGGGAGCTCATCGGGTACTTTTCTACATGTAGACGGTTCTTATTAAAATCTCTTAATCATTTTAACATAGTAACATAAATCAAAAGTTCTGACAAGACCTACCTGATTGATTCTGACAGCCTTCAGCAGGAATAACTGTGGCTTCACACTTAGCCTCGGTGTTCAGGTGTCTAGGGCTGTTTGCTTTTTAGTTTTATTGATGAAAGGTGCTTGTGCTAGTAGGCATACGCAAAAACTCAGTCTGCATACACTACCTTTAAACCTTTTATAAATGTTTTGTTTATGCATTCTAAAAAGTGTAAAGATGAAGCTGGAGGTTTTTGAGTTTAAAAAAAAAAAATAATTGAAGATGCTTAAAATGAGATGCTTCTGGTAGCAGGTCCCCTATTTTTGTATTAAGACAGCTTCATTTACTGTGCATGTATTATTTATTTAGCAGATGCCTTTATCCATGGCGACTTACAGAGACTAGGGTGTGTGAACTATGCATCAGCTGCAGAGTCACTTACAACTACGTCTCACCCGAAAGACAGAGCACAAGGCGGTTAAGTGACTTGCTCAAGGTCACACAATGAGTCAGTGGCTGAGGTGGGATTTGAACCGGGGAGCTCCTGGTTACAAGCCCTTTTCTTTAACCACTGGACCACACAGCCTCCTTATGTATTCAAATTAATTCTGTTTGATTACGCTGTTGCTGCATTCTATCAGCATATTGATTGAATTTAAGTCTAAGGGCCTTATCCATAGTAATGGGTTATATTTTATACTAATGGGTTATAATAAACCAGCATACTAATCCAGAACTTTGTGTGTTTTTTTGGGGGGTGGATGGCAGCAGGCCTGAGTTCAAGCTTTAGTTTTCTGCTGACATAAATCTGTATGTTGTCGTTGTATAAGACATTCGTATGATGCAATATCGCTGTATTTGACACAGTTCCAATTTTGTTTTGTAAATAAATAAAAACAACTTGTGTAATAATGGTATATCTCTTTCCCTTGGCTGCATAAATTTGTCTTTTTTTGGTTTTAAACTTTCATTTAGATTTGACCAAAAATTGATTGGATGTCAAAAACAGCTCAAGATTGTCCTTCTCTGTCACACTTAGATTTTTATATATCAGGAAAACTGCTTATTAAATGTAGCTGTAACTTTATTTAGCAAGTTATTGAATGCATCAGATTGTGGGGCTGTAAGGTGGTGTCTTTCTGTCTGTATACTTGCACCTTATTTTCTTACCTCTGGGTCTTGCATACCACTTATCCAATTTTCAATAAACTATTCATTTCATGTTTTTTAGCCTGTTGTCAATCTGTTTCACGATCGTCTGCTTTTTCGCCATACTGATTTAATAGATGTAAATGCATTCCACTGTGTTACAACTGTTTGGATTTGGATTACCAGTTTAGGTCTGCATTATTGTAAATGATTCAGTAAACCTTTTTTTTGTCCTTAAATGCCTTCCTAATCCTCCGCAGAAACAGCCAGAGAAGGTGAGGAAACCCAGTGGCAGCAACCTGACAGGTAATTCAATATATTCTTTACTTTTCCTCTCCAATAAGCTAACTATTTTCTCTTCGCCAGAAACCATCCTGTATTTAAAATCCTCTTAATCTGTGCTATCAGACCTCTTGAACTGTGTACTTTAGTGGCAGAAAGAAGATCTCCACATGGTTTAAGATACATGGAATCCACTTGAGAGGGCTTTACAGTAAGCCAATTTATAGAAGATATTCTTTGCTGAATTACTTTGTAATGACTCAATTAGCTTTCATTTCTGCACAAAGGAGATTTAGCTGCATAAATGAGGTAATCATCATCGGGAAAGCGTCGCCACCAAAGGACAGTTTCTAAATACAACACACAGTCGCTGTCACACCTATAAGAATATAATATAGACATCTCTGTATACTTTGTGGTTGAGCAGAACAGACTTCTGCCACTCAGAGTCTGACGGCGGACAAGGAGCTACCCAAGGGACTGGCAACGTAGACGTCTCTGAAAAGGTCAACTTGACACAGGCTCTGACAATCGACCCACCACTCTGTCTGCTTTGATAAAAATCAGATAAACTTAAGACCGCTAATTGATCTGCAGCCTGTTTAAATGTTGGCCATGCATATCTTCATTGCATATGATTAGCACGAAAAGCAAATGAAGATGAAGGCGAGAGATGCCTGGAAAGAAAAAAGGCTGGTGACCACAGGATCAAATTGGAACAGGAATATAGCTTCACAGGAAAGTGAGAACAGAAAACATTCTCCTATCTGCATGTGCCTGCCTGGCAACTGGCCTGTGCTATATTTATCAGCAACAAAAATCATGTAGTTGTGTCCTATAACTAACTGGCTCTGGTGCTTTTCATTTTCAAGCCTTTTAAAAACAAGATACTGCATTTCACCAGCTCAAGGACACACCACTTTCAATAACACCCACCCACACATCCACACACACAGGATTTGACAGAAAATGTGGACAGTATCTGCTGCTTATCAGGACTTTACACTTCCCTACAACCCAATGTCAGCAAAGGCAGAGTTTGCTATTGTATCTGAGCTGTGTCCAGGGAGGAAATGTAGTCTGGGTCGTTTTCTCCATCATACCAAATTCATCACTTCAGCTCTGCTGTCAGAGAGGGTGGACAGGGTAATGCTGGCAGGAAGTAGCATTTCAGAGCTCTTTCTGCTGTGACATGTGGAGAGGAAATAGAGTGCTGTTTTCAGGAAGACCACCCCCCCCCCCCCCCACCCCCGACAGGAAGTCCGAAACAGGTTGCTCTTAGGAGGGTTTGGGTTATACAGGAAACCCACGCTGGGTCAATAAACCGTGCTGCTGTTAGAAACATGAACACACATTTGAACTCTTAGGTCAGTTATGATTATTGAAATTATGCTTGGATCTCTGCAGGCATATGTTTATTGACAGAATTATTTATTTATTAGTTTGATTGATTGCCTTGATCAAAGGTGATTAGAAACTGCATGTGCTTAGAAAATGCAACTCTCAAACTACTCGCAGCAGTAATCGAACTGTCTCTCCCTGCAATTAAGTTGCTTCTTGTTAATTGTGTATCATTTCTATTTTGTAATGCAGTGTAATAATATAGTGTGTATATTCTACATTTCTGTAACTTGTGAACTTTTTTATTTTATATGGTAACTGGATAACTTTTTTTTTTATGTATTCATTTATTTTGGGGCCGGGTGGTCATTGAAGATTTCATGCTGCATACCCAGTGCTGTCTTACCCAAAGGACAAGCCAATTCTGGGATGACAAAGATACAGATACCTTTTAAAAAAAGTCAATCATAATATCAAGAGTGTTTATTGTCTCAGATGATCCAAACTCTCAATGTGAACTGTGATCAGGCTTTTGCCCCTGCTGTGAATGCTTTGACTTGACTCGTACTGCAGGCTATGGTTTTAGTTCAGCTGCCCAGCACTAACCTGTTTCCTCCTGTAGACAGTTAACGTGAATGTCGGTTGCCATGTAGAGCAAGAGGTTTGCAAATGTATTTCTGTCTTGCTGGGCACAACGTGACATGAACTTCTAACCTCGCTCAAGAATGCCAGAATGTTTTTCAACACTGCAATTTTTTTTTCCCTTGAAGAGTAATGTGCATGCATTGTGGAAGTCAATAAATACAAAATATTCAGCTTAAACTTAAAAATTCAACTGTAAAAGTAATAGCAAGTTGTTTAGCAACCCCTTGAAACTGTTTGCAATAGATTGTGTATTTCACTGTAATTGCACTGCTTCGGGTCATCATTAGATATAGGTCACCATCGATTTAAATCATTTATTCTGTTTTATCTCAAAAGCAATTATTGTATTCACATTTTACTTCTTTTGTCTCTGACTTTTTTGATCTGAAGGTTACTCTTTCATTTTATCCAGATTGCTTATAGTTTTGAGTTGACAGTGTGTTTTTTTCTGAGCCAGCTCTTCCTGGATTAGTTTATGTGTTCCAAAGAGTAGCACTTGAAGATAAATGATCATATTTCCTTAGGTCGCTTGTTTACACAGGTGTGACTGCATAAAATTATATTCTTTTAATACTAATCTAAAATAACAAACACATTACTATTGTACACAAATCTGCATTAAGTGATTTTTATCTTTATTTTGACATTTTGGGATTATATTTGTTACTTTTAACCTTTTCTGGAAGAGTGTGATGCAAAACAGACATTTTGAACTTGTTAAAGTTGAACAGTTCCTTGTTATAATCTATGGCTTTTGGCAGTGAAAGGATCTTTAGTAATTTCTCCGAATCACTCCATCTGGAGAAGGAATGGCTTGCAGAGAAGGTAATCTGAACAGTGCAGATTGTGTAGCTGATTAGCAGACTGTACTGTTCACACATGAGTATCACTGCCTCAGTCTGTGGGTTTGAATTCACACAGCTTGTGAACTGGTGGGTGCTGCTTGGTCTGAAGTCATTCAGGTGAAATCATTGTTGAGTTTGCCCCTTGTAAAAATCTCCCATAGTAAAAGCATAGAAAAGTGTAATAGAGCATAGTGAAAGCATGGCAAAGTGTATATAAGCATTGTAAAGCCCAGAGAGCTATGGTAATAGAGCTATGGTAAAACTAAAACATGGTAAACTATGATAAATGCATATAACCATGGAGAAACTACAAAATTACCATGGAGTTTACTATGGTAAGGGGCAGCAGAATGCCCACCATTGTGATGTTGAATTTTCACAAAAGAAGGGATTTGTCATTTTGATCACATCCTGTTGATATCGACTACTTGTGAATTTCCATTTGCATACTAATTTTATATACAGGGTAGTTATGAATAGGGCTTCGGTATTCGCATTTACAAAAGAAAAAAATATATATATATATATATATATATATATATATATATATATATATCCAAACTACTTCTTCTTCTTCTTCTTCTTAAACTTGACCCACACCGATTTTACAGTTGTGCCTATTTGCTTTGTGCTGGTCAAGGTTGCCCCAATGGTATCTTGAAACTTGGCTTGTGTTTTTGATATCTCCACTTTAAATGGCTGGGCACTTTTGATAACTTGGAGTTTTTTCGCATTTCCAATGTGTTTTTGTTTCAGATATCACTTCTTTGTGTGTGTGTGTGTGTGTGTGTGTGTGTGTGTGTGTGTGTGTGTGTGTGTGTGTGTGTATGTATGTATATATATATATATATATATACATATATATATATATATGTATGTACAGTACTGTGCAAATGGTTTAGGCAGGTGTGAAAAAATGCTGTAAAGTAAGAATGCTTTCAAAAATAGACATGTTAATAGTTTATATTTATCAATTAACAAAATGCAAAGTGAGTGAACAGAAGAAAAATCTAGATCAAATCAATATTTGGTGTGACCACCCTTTGCCTTCAAAACAGCATCGATTCTTCTAGGTACACTTGCACACAGTTTTTGAAGGAACTCGGCAGGTAGGTTGGCCCAAACATCTTGGAGAACTAACCACAGTTCTTCTGTGGATTTAGGCAGCCTCAGTTGCTTCTCTCTCTTCATGTAATCCCAGACAGACTCGATGATGTTGAGATCAGGGCTCTGTGGGGGCCATACAATCACTTCCAGGACTGCTTGTTCTTCGTTACACTGAAGATAGTTCTTAATGACTTTCGCTGTATGTTTGGGGTCGTTGTCATGCTGCAGAATAAATTTGGGACCAATCAGATGCCTCCCTGATGGTATTGCATGATGGATAAGTATCTGCTTGTACTTCTCAGCATTGAGGAGACATTAATTCTGACCAAATCCCCAACTCCATTTGCAGAAATGCAGCCCCAAACTTGCAAGGAACCTCCACCATGCTTCACTGTTGCCTGCAGACACTCATTTGTGTACCGCTCTCCAGCCCTTCGGCGAACAAACTGCCTTCTGCTACAGCCAAATATTTCAAATTTTGACTCATCAGTCCAGAGCACCTGCTGCCATTTTTCTGCACCCCAGTTCCTGTGTTTTCGTGCATAGTTGAGTCGCTTGGCCTTGTTTCCACGTCGGAGGTATGGCTTTTTGGCCGCAAGTCTTCCATGAAGGCCACTTCTGACCAGACTTCTCCGGACAGTAGATGGGTGTACCAGGGTCCCACTGTTTTCTGCCAATTCTGAGCTGATGGCACCGATTGCGAAGGGAAGTAAGCATGATGTGTCTTTCATCTGCTGCAGTAAGTTTCCTTGGCCGACCACTGCGTCTACGGTCCTCAACGTTGCCCGTTTCTTTGTGCTTTTCCAAAAGAGCTTGGACAGCACATCTGGAAACCCTGTCTGCCTTGAAATTTCTGCCTGGGAGAGACCTTGCTGATGCAGTATAACTACCTTGTGTCTTGTTGCTGTGCTCAGTCTTGCCATGGTGTATGACTTTTGACAGTAAACTGTCTTCAGCAACCTCACCTTGTTAGCTGAGTTTGGCTGTTCCTCACCCAGTTTTATTCCTCCTACACAGCTGTTTCTGTTTCAGTTAATGATTGTGTTTCAACCTACATATTGAATTGATGATCATTAGCACCTGTTTGGTATAATTGTTTAATCATACACCTGACTATATGCCTACAAAATCCCTGACTTTGTGTAAGTGTACCTAGAAGAATTGATGCTGTTTTTGAAGGCAAAGGGTGGTCACCCCAAATATTGATTTGATGTAGATTTTTCTTCTGTTCACTCACTTTGCATTTAGTTAATTGATAAATATAATCTATTAACATGTCTATTTTTGAAAGCATTCTTACTTTACAGCATTTTTTCACACCTGCCTAAAACTTTTGCACAGTACTGTATATATGTATGCAACAAGAAGTGAAGTCTCTACTGAAAAACAAGTTCAGAATTCTTTCAGCCTGACTACCAGTTAAAACGGCTTACCAAAAAGTTTTCGTAGAGACATTCAAGAGACATTTTATATATATATATATATATATATATATATATATATATATATATATATATATATATATATATATATATATATATATATATATATATATATATACACATATATAAACACATACACTAAAGCACAAAAGAAACACAGCATTCAGCTGTCTAATGGATTTAATCAAATATTTTAAACATAGATATCAAACAATATCACAGAAAGTGTGAACAAAAATACAGATCAAAGAATCATGATAAGTTTTCAATATGAAACGTGACACACTATCAAGATGAAAACATTGCAAAGTTAGTATCGGTTAAGACCTCCCTGAGCAGTAACGCAATCCTGGCACCGTTGATGCATAGACCTGATCAGCCTCTGGGTAGACTGCTGTGGGATGTTCCTCCACTCTTTGTGCAGCTGCAGCGATCTGGCGAAGGATGGCTGGTCGCGGTTGTCTCCTGTGGATGGCAGTTATGAATAGGGCTTCCGGATTGGCTTGCAGGAACGGAAAACCTGTTGCCTCAAGGACTTCATCAATGTATCGCTGAGCAGTAAGGTTGCCCTCAATCTGCACCAAAGGCATTCTTGTGTTAAAGGAGATTCCTCCCCACATCATCACACTTCCACCGCCCCACTGGTTGGCTTGAACAGCGCAACAGTCAGCATAATGGTCCTGGACCGGTGTGGTGACCCTCTGTTTTACTTTTATCAAATATATAGGCTGTCCTTCAGCATAGCTAATTCTCCGGTATTGAGAGGAACCGCACTTCCTTGCGCCAATAAGGACCACTATCAGAAGTCTGAGAGGATTATATTGCTTCCATTGACTTATGTACAGAAGCATCTGGACTTTTTTTTTTCTCAGCTGAAAAGACAGAGCTTCTTTGTTCTTGGAAAGTGCCTAGTCCATATTCTTGGTATTTTAAAGTCAGCCAATGCTGTTCTTCAATCACAATCTGTTGAACTGTGCTCTGCTGGTGAGGTAATAAAAATCTTTGTCAAGATGAAGATTTGTGGAAGGAGCACTGTAGAGTAGTTGTAGATATGCATACTACAAAGAGACAGAGAACCATGAGTAAGCAGCTAGCAGATTCTGTTGTGTTTTCAACACTAGGATATTCAGACTCTGTAAATACTGCTAAATCTGACTGCAGTCTGACATTAAAGAGACATATGTTAAACATTCTAGATAGAGCAGTGTCAGAGATGGAACACAGAGTTTCTCAGAAGAATCTGGATTTAATGAAGTCGTTGTCTTGCCTTGTACCTCAATCTAGTACATTTCTTGATGCTACCATGCTAGAGCGTCTGCAGATGATAGCTGTTGACAAAAATGACATGGCCAGTGAAATTGTTGTGGCTAAGCCTATGCTGCTTAAAAAACTCAACAAAGATGCAGACTGTGCTGCTGTCTGTTAACTTCTGCATGGATATGCAGATGCATTTCCTTTGCTGCATAAGATGTATGTGTCAGCTTTAATAATTGGTGTATCTACAGCTTCATGTGGAAATTCCTTCTCACTCTGTCACGGGTACTTACTCCTTTTCATTGATGCTTCATGACAGAAAGAGAAACTAGTTATTTTGGTTCATGAAAAAGCTATCACTATGAGTCTGAACATGGACCGTACTGTATGCAACCGTCTGATTGGTGGAAGTATTATTGGTGATCCACTGAAAACCACCAATAAAGCCAAAATATATTCACCACCAAAATTTCCCTTTATACGGTAATTATACACTGAATAGAAAGATTTGAAAACATTAATACAAGTATAAGGCTTTTCTTTGTCAGATGCTTTTTCCTTATATATAGATTAGTGATATAGAGCTATGTATATGTACTGGGTGAAACAAATGTGAAAGAATATCTAGATGCATTTATCTTTTTAAATCGTTGACAATTTGACTAATACCGTCTGCAGCAAATTCATGCCTTGACATTTCGTAAGTATTTCTGGGGGAAATCGGTAGTATTTCCTGCCCAGTTCACGTGAATTCGGGTAACTCAGAAAAGCATGGAAACGCCACCTTTTTGACCAACTCAAACTGTCCATCAACTCCAGTTCTGGGAGAATTCATGCCAATTTGAGCGCACTCAAGTCGACTCGAGTTGGCTGTCCATGGAAACAAGGTATTAGTCGAAATCGCTCTCAAACATAATTATTTACGCTTTGTGATGGTGGTCCACTATAAAAGACGCTATGTAAAATAAAGATTGATTGATTTTATTTTCTCTTACTTGAATTCACACCTATTTACTACTGACTTTATTGTTTCTTATAACTTCTCAGCTGTATTGTGATATTTTGTAACAACTGTAAGTCCCCCTGGATAAGGGTGTCTGCTAAATAATAATAATAATAGGTTAAAACAACCCTCCTACCCATGTTCCACATAGAAAATGTTAAAAATTGGTATACATAAACAACTTAAACAGTAATGTAATATTAACAGTAGTAACATCAGTACAACAAAACACATTTTTTTCGCAGCTTGTGACACTAGAAGGCATTTACTCGCCTGAAACTAAAGCCAGGCCAAATTAAGGAACCGTGGAAAACAAATGCTACATCCAACTTAAAGAAATGTCCAACTTAAAAACATCAAAACTCCCTTTTCACCAACACAGTTTTAAAATGAATGAAGTCTGCTTTGATTGTAGTAAATGCTGATGTATTTTTCCAAGCTGGCAGCAGACATTGAGGATCGTTCTGGACGTTGCAGAAAGTGTAAAGTGTGCATGTAACAACAAACCAGATACGGACGGACACGAGAAGCCTTCTCTCGTGCGCATTCTTCCTCAGCAGAGGATGATGGGAAATGGAGTTCAAAATATAAACAAGTGGAGATTCTGCTTTTAAAAAAATAAATGCCAGTAACTTGAACTAAATTCGGCAGGTATTTATCAGCAAAAATCGTTTTTTTACCGAAAACCGGAACTCCTAGTTGTAAAATAACTGGAAAAACCATCCCTACAGACATGTCAATCCAGATGCATTATGTCATGAAAATGCTGCATTCTGCTATTTTGTTTACCACTCTGCCATCAAAATTCATGTAGCTACTGGTAGCTTATACTAGCTTTGAAACCATCCATAACATTAAACACTCAATCATAAAATATACAGTAGTACTAAAACGGAACTTGGTTACAAATTTAGACAAAAGTTTCAACAAAAATTAAAAATGTACTTTTAAAATAACACAATTAGGTTTAGACTTTGTTTGTTGAAATAAACAAACAACAGAGGTGAGTTGTGCAAAAAACATTTTTAAAATTTTTGTTTTGTTTAGGTTACCATTCCTCATCCCTTTGACATTTCCTTCCTGTGTTTCTAAAGAATGAGGACAGTTAACATGCCGCCTGATTGCATTAACCCATCATCATTCATTTAAAAGCCATCAAGGACTGAGGAAACCGCTAATAACATGCAACTGTGACGTGTGTCAGGTTTTAATAACCCTGTGACCCACTGATGTGTATCACACTTAAAAGGAAGGTCTGAACCAGCACTAAAGTTGTAGTAGTAGTAATGATGTTATAAAATGTAATAATGCTCTGACTTTTACATGTGTAGTTTTGTCCATCATACTGTACTGTTTAGCTGGGTGTTTTAGTGGCTGTTTTGGTACTGATGGAGCTGAGCTGGTATCTGTTTCTGTAGAAGAGGCATCAAGGTCACCCTGCAGGTGTGTGAGCCCATTGAATTGCAGCTCATATATTGCCATGGTCACACCATGATGCAGACCTACAATTTTAATGAGACATGTTATGTTGCCTAAGTAATTGAAGCTGTTATGTCATCATTCATTTATTAAAGTAAAAATGGTTTTAGATTTTGTTTCCTTTCTTTTTTTTCTTTTACTTGGCCCAATAATAATATTTGATAAAAGTGGTAATTCATTTAATATAATAGTTTTAACCATAAAATACTAATGGATGCATTCTTTTTCCTGGTAAGCAAAAATGACAATAGATATGGTTAGCAAATCACTTCACATACAGTATGAAGCATTTGCACATTAGTAATTTTGTATGATGATCAACCTAAAAAAACATGAATAAGCAAGGAAAGAAAACAAATTATTGAATGACTTGAGACTGATTTAACTGTATGTTTTTTAGGCTCTCTAGATTCCACCAATTTCCCATCAAAAGTATAATTAAAAAAAAAAAAATAGTGTCAATCAAACCAGACAAAGATTTATACTATTCACCAATTCATAGGGATAAAAAAGTGGTGCTTCAGTAGCGTATACTCCTCTAGGTGGTGTTGGTAATGGAACAGCTGGGAGCTCCCTTGGAATCTGCCAGTGTCCTTTACTGCCTGCTGCTGGTCAGTACTGAACATTTGCCTGCGTTGTGTAATGATCGGGCTGGCTTCTCCATAATCCCCTAGAAGCCAATGATGCATCGCACGACTAGTGAGAGCGACAGCTTGCGATTCACGTTGAGATCCGGAAGCTAGCAGAGCATTTCTAGGATGAGTTCAAATTCCAGTCTTACCAGCATGGGCTCTGATGCAGTACATGAACATGCTACTATAGCAGCAAATTAGTGTGTTCAGAAAAAAAAGCACTTTTTAAATTCAGCCTTATTGGGGGGGGAAAAAAAAAATAAAATCCCTGACTCCCAAAAGACTCGGGTATTAATTACTTGTCTTGCCTAACAAATGAAGTGGTGCTTAAGACCTGAGCTGCCTAGAATGATCCACATACAGAGTGCTGTAGAAAGCGAAGTGTGCCAAACAAGCCATCAATCAGTTAATGGTCTGAGTGACACATTTTAGCACAGCACAGTCCTACAACAAACATGAGCATGTGAGGGGAATGTATTTGATCAAAAGCCCATCCTGTGTAGTTGTGCATGTCGCTTGCAGAGCCAGCGAAGAGGAAGCCATGCATTTTCAGAAACTCTCCCCGTCACATTTTTAAAGATATTTTCAAAAATGTGTAAATGTAATATTTTACAGAGAAACGCAATAGGTTGTATGAAAAAATGCAACTGTATTGGTATCATTTTTAGTTTAGAATAGAAAATACTACATAAAAAAACACATGCATACAATAGACTTGACTAAGAAAAAACAATATTATTTTTTTCAGATTGTGGACAAATCTGTATTAAACAAAAAAAAGGTTTGCTATACATGGCGTATGATATCATCTCCTTTTTCATGTAATATTTATTTTGTTGTTTTAATGCTGAATGTTTCATAGAACTGTGTTGAAAAAAGAACGTCTCATTCATATATTGACATGACACACAAAGCTGCTCTGCCATTAACACAGATTCACGGTTTAATTCGTTTCTGGGTAGAAGGAGGGGGTTCTTGTCGCAACACAGGCCATTGGAATTAAATTTTAATGATTTAAACAGTGGCTGGTTTTTATACTGCTCTCAAGCCATAATGTTAAAAGGTGGTGTGGGGTGGGGTGGGGTCGGGGGTAACCATGAAGAAGAAAGACAGCAGGATTTATGTAGGGTTTAATAGTGGGGATTGTCTTAGCCATCTGCAGGTTTTTAGATAATTTAAATAGATCCCTTTGTTTATTTATTTTATTTTGTATCATTCTTACATTTTTTTGTTGCTTTGTTTTAGTTAATAAAAGCACGGATTACAGCAATTACTATCAGGGGCTGTGGGACTGTGTAGCAGGTCAACACGATGAGCTGTCTTTCAAACGTGGGGATGTTGTCTACATTCTGAGCAAGGTAAGACAATGACTGTGTATATTTATAGCAGGATGAACTGCAGACATTACATTGCAAACTGCACATGTGCACACATGCTTTGTTAATACAGAAGTATATGTACAGCAGACTCTTTTCTAATCTGGACCACCATAATCCAAACCATGCTGTCCTAATGAAATGCATTCTGATCACAGCAGTAGAAATCAGTACAATGTTAAGTCTGTAAAACATTTGCGCAATTTGAGTTTTTTTGTATTGATTGCTGTTGATTTTTGGTGAAACATAAAACAGAGACTAGAAAAATAGGAGGCTGTGTGGTCCAGTGGTTAAAGAAAAGGGCTTGTAACCAGGAGGTCCCTGATTCAAATCCCACCTCAGCCACTGACTCAGTGTGTGACCCTGAGCAAGTCACTTAACCTCCTTGTGCTCCGTCTTTCGAGTGAGACGTAATTGTAAGTGACTCTGCAACTGATGCATAGTTCACACACCCTAGTCTCTGTAAGTCGCCTTGGATAAAGGCGTCTGCTAAATAAACAAATAATAATAAAAAAGCAAAATAGTATGGTACAGATTACAACCAGCCCTTAATCAAATCACTAATTTGGGTTACATAAGCCAGGGTCTGCTGTATGTGGATAATATTGGTGGTGAACAGCAGTGTCAAAACATGAGAAATATTAAATTTGTCCCATGTGCTTGGCTTTAACAGTACAACTCTATGGAATGGCTGCATTCAGGTCCTCAGGATTTCATCAGGAAATGAGTTGAAATGTACTGTACTGGAAATCTTTTCCATGCAACACAGAAGGCAGTGGGGAAATACACTGAGATAATATTGTTGTGCAACTGTAGAAGTTAGACTGAAGATTAAAAAAAAATAAAGGTAAAAGTTTGTTCTTTTTTCCTCATAAAATAGCTGCTTTCTTGGTGTAGTCTGAAATCTGAAAACAACAGACACTGTTGATAGAAAAAAAAAAAATCTAGCTTTCAGATTGGAGCTAGATTGTATTCCATGTGCTTTTCAACAATGTGAGGGTAGGGGGACATCTGCAACAATTTAAGAGATGTAATATACCATTCAAATGTGAATGACAAAAAATGTTTGTTAGTCAATGGAAGTAGAATTCGACAGTTTTATGAGACACATTTTTGTTATAAAGAAGCCGAGGCAGTAAAAAGTGCCCAGCTTGTCAACAAACTGAGTTATGCTTTATTGACTTTACAATGCTTTGATGTAGTGCAAAAATATCCATTTGGACTATGTTCAACCACCATGGAGCTAATTCTAAATTTAATACTACCTTTGCACCTATCTGTATGTTTTACACATTTAAGTATAAACTGGAAAGAAGGAAGGTTGCAACGTTTCATTTGAATGAAAAGAAGCCTTGTAAATCGATGTTATTCCTCTCTGTCAATAAAACTTAATAGTCTGGTGTAAGGAAGATATATGTAGTTCCACAATCTTCAGTACGTATAATAGTTATAAATTGATATTGTCCATTATGTTTTGTTCCTTGCCTTCGAGTGTGGTTTTGTCTCTCCTAGATAATATATAAATTAAAAAAAAAAAAAAAAAAAAAAGCATTTAGGTATCCAGGAAAATTAGTTTAGCTTTTGACACGGGCAAACTATTATCTCAATCACAGTTTTGCAGTGAACTCTTCACCCTTGGTTCAATCTGCTGCACAGTCATTGCATCCCATTATCGCTGTGGGACATGAACAGTATGAGCAAAGCACAAGCACTTTTTGCATTCAACAAGAGCTTTTTGCATTCAACTGTGCCATCTGGTGGCTATAAAGGAAAGTGCAGACATACAGTGTTCACACTATCATTATAATAACTAAGTACAAAGTCATTTGTTCATGTTTCTATACACCTGCAATAACCTGCAATATAATACTGAGCATATTTTTTTACATTTTTTGAAAGAATAAATTGACTACATTTTTTAAATCCTCATGATAAACAGTTATATCAATTTAAAAAAAAAAAAACTGTTTGAAACTGGAATTTGAGTGGGTTTTTAAATCCTAGGTTTTTTCCACTTGACAAACTGTCTTTAAAAGATTTAACATTATTTTAAATTAAAATAGAATTAAGGATTGGTTTTGTTTGAGTCTTCATCTCAAAACCTCTACCGTATTTAAAAATAAATGTTTAAAATACAACTCGACACATCTTTCTTTGCTTATCCATTTTATAGTCTGTATGCAGCAAATATATTTGTGCCATTATATTGCAATTTTTAAGCAATCCTGTTAAAAATAATCTTAATGGCTTTGGAGATCAAGCTTCGCTATCTTTATTCATTTGATTAAAGTTTTTTTTTTTCTTCTATTTGCTGTAAACATAATGAGGTTCTATGGAAGGCTTGATGGTTTGTGCCTTCTTAAAGATATATGTCACAGTTACCACCAACAGTGAGATCTACAGCAATTGTGAAGCCTGATGAGGTGTAACTATAAACTAAACCAAGCCCGTTTGAAAAGATATTTGGCACCAATTTGGACTTTCATAGGAAGTGTTCGGGGTGAAGGAAACTATGAAACACAATGGTCTCATAAGCAGCATCACTAATTGCTATGTGCGTTCAGTACATTTTAACCAAGAGCCTTTAATATTTAATAGAGGAGATGTTACAATTATCTAGTGTGTGGAGTAATAGAAACATTTTACTTGTATTTATCTTGTGTGTGTATGTGTGTGTGTGTGTGTGTGTGTGTGTGCTTGTGTATTACTTTCTAATTTTTTCCAATTAGCAGCTGTCATTTGTCCCCAAAACCTCTGGCTGAGATGTTCATTGTATCTTTTTCATTTCAGCTAAAAAATATTTGAGTTACAAAACTAGTAGGGGGATTTGCCTATAAGCTGATCTGTGACGGCAGTACATACACACCTGCAGCTAAACCAAACATTGACGTTCAACATTGTTCTTGGTTTCCATAAAAATTATTTATAAAGAACACACCATCTGGGGGGGGGATGACAGTATTCCAGAAAATGCATTAGACAAAAAGACAACACATCCCGATACGTTGCTGAAGCCCTGTGGAGTGATCTCTCCACTCACTGGATGAGACGCCTTTAGATTAATCTTTAATCTTTATTGGGCCACCTGAAATCCAAAATCAGAAAAGAAAAGGCAAACATTGCACTCAACAATATGGACAGTGTCCTAGCTGAGTGGAATCACAGAATGACCACGTGACCTGCCAGCGCAGCTCTGTTATAATTGATGTATTGCATTTAATGCACATTTCTGCTCGTAAGTTCTGCATATGGCATAACATTTTTTAGATCCTGACTGCTGTACTACATACATCAATTTCCAATTGGTGTTTAAAGATGCAGTAATACAGTGTCATCTATAATGTGCAGTAGAGGTGGGCTCAGGACTAAATTTAAAACCCGACCGGAGCCCGAGCCCTTTGAAATACTTGCACACCCGACCCAACCATCTCCACAAATATCATAATTCCAAACATACGCTATTGAAGCGAAGTACCTTTCGTGTAGAGTCTATTCCCGATTGCCAGTCAAAATGTAAATAAATCATTTAAAAATCTTTTAGAATAATGGAATATTTTGTTTAGAATAGTATACCACCTGGTGGACAAATATTGTAATTAACAATATTTCAGTGTCTTCAGGTCTAGTTTTTAGAATCCGTATTCAAAAGAGGGAACCTCCTGCACTGATCATCTGTCTGGATATTTACATACCTTCTCCAGATTTTTATCATAGACTCCGATAGACCTTTTTCGATTTGGTATAGTCCAATAAACTATTGATTTTTATAGTTTACTAAAATGTATGATGATTCCAAAACATAATGTAATTAAGCCCAATACTTTTGCTTTATTGGTGCACAACTATACAGCAGGAATGGAGGGCTGGGTTATTCACTGGCAGAATGGAAGGTTTATATTCTCTTCCTTGTGCAGACTCATTAGGCTTTCCTGAGGAGATTTTAGAAATGCCCAGACAGGGTGTGAAATATTAGCACAGATGCCGTTTCAACCCCATGATGTTTTTGCATTCACCAACATCACACTGAGTTTCTTGACACATTTACAATAAAATGTGGACAAATTAGGTGTGTAACTTCTGCGTCTCTTTGAATGTCACTTCTGCTGCTCTGCAGGTTCACTCCTGTTTCCTTCGCAGTCACCCCCTCACCCCCTCCTTTCTGAAGTCTCACTTCAAAGATATCAACGCTTCTCTGAAATGTATTTTCATGTAATTTACAAATATTACAAAATGAAACAAACAAAAGTTGATTAGCTTAAGGTTTTGTACTGGAGCTAGATGAAAAGTTAGGAAGTTAGTTTTTCCTAAAATGTATCCACAGGGCCCAAACATTGTAGACACATTCCTGAGTGGGAATGTGTCTTGACCGGTGACAACCCAGAGTCATAAAAGTGCTAGTTTAGAATGTGGTGGTGTGGAATTTTCACACTGATGCTGGAGTAAACATTTAAAGCCAAGTGTCTGGTAGTTCAATACTACAGTCAGTGGGGGTGGGAGAGAACCACTGTTAACAATTACTATGTACAAGATGGGCAATACAAAGCCAAACTCATACATTTTAAAGAGGCATAATTATCACCCCTTGCTGAACATCTACTTTAAAGTAGCCTCTGTTTTGCTAAGGTACAGCTGCAGAAAATCTAAAATAACAATTAACTGTTTGTTTTTTTACATTGACATGCTTTTAGTAATATTACTTTTATAAAACATGTTCTAACTGGATCTTCAACACAGCATCAGACCAAATCAAATTAGTTTAATTATTTTAGGCTGTGCCAGTTCCTGGGGAGAAAAGTAAAATAATAGCGTGCATATTCACATTATGCTATAAATAAATAAATAAAAGTTAGTACATAGTTTATGGTTTTACTGTCACTGCCTGTAGATATGTGTGTGTGTGGGTGTGGACAGGTATTACTATCAATGTGTGGACAAAATGAGGAAATGTCCCCAAAAAGAAAAAACGATGTTGTGGGGATGTCCCCATTTTCTAAAACACCTTTTTAAGAACTAAATATGCCTTTCAAAAGTAAATAAATATAATGAGTCAAAGAGAAGTCCCCACAAATACAGGAATGCAAACGTGTGTGTGTGTTTCATCACAATGATTAACCAAAAAAAAGATTTTCATTTTAAGTCCAGAGGGGTTTTTTTTGTTTGTTTGTGTTTTTTTTTTTTAACTTTACGTCCTTCTGAGACAAATGTGCCTCCTTTTCATACACAACCGCCTCTACGCTCATAATTCAGCCAATGACCTGCACATACACACTACAATACCACACTACACACCGAGTACAGCTTGTGGATTTCTTCTACAACTGTCAGGGACACGCCCCTTTTTTATTAATTGATGTAGTCCTTTAAATGTATTTATTAGCATTTCCATCAGATGTAGTTTTGCCTTTTGTTTCAAGTCATCATTTTTGTACTGTTGTTTCCTAGGAAGTGCCGTGTATCCCTGGATCTCTGTAGCACTACTGCATGCAGATCTTTGTGTGAGCAATTATCTAACCTCGTCAGATTCTGACTGCAGGCCTCTTTGCCAGTGATAACTGAATAACCGCATAATGTAGCATTATAGTGAATGATTAATAGAAAATAATTACACATCCTACAAAGGGATGTAATATGTCTTATAAATCGACTCCGACAGTTTCCTGTAGATGAAAGGGCTCTTCGTTATGTTATCAGTTTAACCGATGTTCTGCAATTCTGATGCATAAGCAGTTCAGTAGAAGTTAAGGGCTGTTTGCAGTGAGAGATGCCAGATGGCTGACATGTACCTGAATTTCTATACATACTGTGCCTGCAGATCCAGGCTGGTTTTCAGTGTGCTGCACTCATGATGTGCTTGTTACTCGTTTTCACTGAAAAACACAATCATTCTAGTCTCTGGACACAACTAGGTAATGAAGTGTTGGAAGCATATGTAATGAAAACATTATAAATGTAAATGTCAAGTTTGATAACTTTCCAAAGGTAGTGTGTTACCACATGAATTAATTAGTATAAACCTGACAGGCTTCTGTTTCCTTAATTGCAAACAAATGAAAAAGAACTAAGTGCATTTTTAGTTTGATTAATTATCTGGCTGTTTCCAAAGAATGGCTCACACACTAAGTAATTCATATGCTGCTTTTCCTGTGATAGAAGCACTATTTATTTACTTTCTCTAGGTTATAGATTACAAAAGCTTATATATAGTAATTGATGTTTAATAATTGTAGCTATTTTCTGTCAGAAAACAAAGATTGCAGGATTAACTTATGACCATATTGTTGAATGACTAGAATTAAAATAATAAGTCATTATTAAAAACCACCTGAAATTATTACCGAATTTACTATTTAAAAATGTCTGTAGTAGTATAACTGGTTTAATTTGAATATGTTGCTCTCGAGGCTCGTGCAAAGAATAGTAATGATAAAGCCAAAGCTTCAGTGTGGTGAGTCTGTCTTGTGTGCCTGACTTCAAAGGATCCATTAATTAGCTCCAGTATCTGCTTTGCCAGTGACACATTAGAACCTTTCTGCCTGTGGTTAACTATGGGAATGCTGCTCGGGTTTATATTGTACTGTGCAGGAGCTGTAGTAATGAGAAAAGACTAGTGCACATTTGTTTTTTTAATTAGTGCATTCATTTTTGAAGAGAAACTATTTTTTTAATACAGTTTAAATATGATCAATAATATTTTGATAGTTTTTTTTTTCAAGCAAACTAACTTTACTCTTCTGCAAATGCACTTTTTTTGTGCATATTTATAGTCATTGCTTATTAGTGTGATGGTGAATTATTTTGTTCGTGTTCAGTCCAGAGCAGGATTAACAGGCTTGCCTTGGCATAAAGGAGTTCGGTAATCTGTTCTTCATTACGGTTTCAGTCATGTTGACCTTGACAGGATGGCAGTTACTCTGACGAACGGGTGCTATTCATTTCCATGATATCTGCAGCGCTGCAGACTGCTGCATCCCATTATATATTATAGTATCTGAAGGCCAAACAGGCTTCAGTTTATTTTCAGTTGTACTTGTGAACACTATTTCTAAACTTAGCACACCAATAATATTATAAAGCTTAAAACAATAAATAGCTACACACTGAAATTTGGGAAAATTCACTTTTCAAAGAATACTAACTATACATGTGTTTGGTTTTTTTTGTTTTTTGTTTGTTAGAAATTGTAATTTTGATGCTGAAATGTTTACGCATTTTTAGAATTGTGAAGTCTAGTTTGTTCTCCTAGTGTATTCTGTATTGCAGTGTAGGCCCAGATGTATATTTGTTATACATGCAAATTTAAAAGTTCTAAAAACCAATATGTATACATCTGTTCTTTTTGTTTGTAAGTATGCCCCTGGCAATTGCAGTTTTTTAAAAAATGTTTTACAGTACATTTACTCAACTTTCTCTTCTTCTTCTGGTGGAATGGAGAAATTAAAGGAAGTATTGGCATAGTGCCAAAGACATACTTAATGGAGATGTATAATCTTTAAGAGGCTCGGAGCAAGTACGTTTAAATTCAATCTAGTACTATTGCAATATATTTAAACATTGATTCTTCCTTTTTTTGCAAAGGCCCATCTGTATATATCTGATATATGATTGAACTGTATGTGTGTGTGTGTGTGTGTGTGTATGTATGTATGTATGTATGTATGTGTATATATATATATATATATATATATATATATATATATATATATATTAGTTGTTGTTTTGGGTTTTTTTTAAAAAAGGAAAACTGCTGTGTACCAAAAGGTGCAAAATCAAAAAGGGTAATGTAGGTACACAAAGATGTGAATAATTGATAAAAATAAATAAAAAAAACTATTGTATCAGGACGTTTTAGACTACAAGTCCTTCTTCAGCTAGATGGAAAAAGCTGTGCTGTAAACAAGCTGCTGTTAAAAACAGGTATCTATCTATCTATCTATCTATCTATCTATCTATCTATCTATTTGGATATACTTTTTGCCTTCTAACTTCTGTTATTCTCCAGGGTCATCTACAATCAAGTAACTTGTATGTTCCAGTCCAATGATGCCATTACTTATAACTGCATTTAAAACTACTTTGTAAGCTTGCATTAACATTTCCCCATTTAAAAACTAAATTCATAAATATACACATATATTTCTATTTTATAGTGTCACATATATAATGTGTGTGTGTGTGTGTGTGTGTGTGTATATATATATATATATATATATATATTGGAATTAACTTCCAAGACATCTACCCCTCAAATGTAAATGTGCCCAAGTTATATTACAAAGTTATCCAAACTACTCTTAATAAAACAGTAAGGAGAACCTGGTTGGGTTTGTGTGAAAAAAGTATACAACAGATGGTACTCTGAGGATCAGAATTATAATACTCTTTATAAAAAGAGTAGACATGAATACTAGAAACTGCAACACATTTTCTGTCTGTAGTACACTATAGCCTTTTAAATGCACAGCAAATTTCTAAAAGAAAGTCACCATAACTTCTCAATCTTAAAGTACACCTATATGCTAATACAAATATAGCAATATAATGACATGTTATAATATGGGATATATTTTACACTGTGTGAAATTGCCCACTTCATAGTAAATGTGTGATATTGGAACAAAGTTAAACCAAGCCAAATTAAACCAAGCCAAATTTAAATTACTTGGATGACAAATTTATTTTTTTCAGATTCTAAGCAGCTTTTGTATTGAGTGAAATGTATCAGCAATGTTAGCAAAAGAGCTTTTCGTATATTTGTATTTAAAACTGTGTTTGATACGTATTTCTGTGCCAAAAATAGATATGATAGGAAAAATGTTTTAAAAACTAACACAAGGTGGCAGCAGAGACCACACACAGCTGGTGTAATCCCCCACTCTCGGTTCAGTTGTAATTATGCCTCATTATTTTCAATTCATAGAATGTTGTTTTTTTTTCGTTTAGTTTTTTTTTTGTTATTATTTATCCAGGAGAGGGGGCTCCCTGCTTGCAAAAATACATAATTAAAAGTTTTCAAAATTATTCTTGCAATAAAACAATACATTCATGACACCTTTCTGCCATTCTGTCTGTTTATAATTTGCCCCTTCGTTAGCAATGCCAAATTCAAAGAAAACATATGGCAGGGAAATTCTACCATTGTAGTACAGTAATATCCCTCTTGCAGGTTTGATACCTGTATCCTCAACCAGTGTGTGAGTGTTTTTGCCTTTCTTTGTTTAATATCAGTATTGAGAAATATGCATATTACTATTAATTTCTCTATGTATTTGATTACAGTCGAGTGGATATTATTTATGCAGCTAGTATTAACAACATATGTAAGATTACATTTGTTAGTGATTTGGTACTAAAATAATAAGCTGAGATTTAAATATATTTTACCATCATGGAATTACATGAGCAAGGCATGGGTAATGCATTTGTATGGTTTGATTTGTATAATTAATCATTTTACTCTTTCAGCATAAATATACTCTTTTTAATGATATTATTTCTTAAAGAGTGGATGCTAGAGATCATTATAACCTAATAAAGGCAATACTAAATAGCACGTGCCTCTGTTATTTTTGTGCACACGGAATCTTATCAGTAAATCTTGTAATAACGTTCCACCCTGCAAATTTTTAAGGTTCAAATAAAGTGTAATTGTTTGCAAACTGTTACGAAGCTAATAATTCAACAGCCTGCTGCGTAGCTAATGAAATTACTTTATGATTAATTTGGAAAATAGAGTGTTGATTGTAGTAATTAAACAAAACAAGGTGACGTAAATTATTCTAAACCCATCTGACCCCCTAAACTGAACCAGAATAAATTAATTGGTGCCAAGAAGCATGTTTATTTAGGAAACAAAGATATTGTAATAGTATTGAAGCAATGTTTACGGTGGGCTTCCTGCAATATCCTGCATAATAGGGGGAGTGGTGTGGTTATATATGACAAGTGTTTGCTGTTTTATTTATTATTATTTCTTTAAAGCACTTGCTGTGGGTAGTGTTTTTCTGTACTGCATAATGCCAAATTAGTTTTGATGAATACAAGTTTTAACAGAACAAAATATTTATGTTTCGAATGTGCCAAATCATCAACTGTTCAACAAAAAAGATTGGCTTCACTGCCGTTAGTAATTGTATTATTGGTATGCATTTCTTAAAAATAAACACCTGTAACAAATGGTAAATTACTAATAGAAATCCCAACCCTTTTCATCACATTATTTAAATGCAGCAGTAGCCTGGAGACCCCAAAGTGTTGAGCCAATTCAGTTATGGACTATGGCAGTATTAGCAGTTTATGCAGTTACAAACTAAACCATGTGTAGAATTTTCTAAATCAGGAAAGCAAATATTTCCATTTTCCATTTCTAGTTAGCAATGATTTTTAACCATGAGATCAACAGACAGATCCATGTGACTGGTCCTTTGTTTTTGGTTTAGATTTCTAAACCTATGCTTTGAATAAGGCCCTGTACTACATCCTGGTCAGTACCTGCCCAGATAATACTGTATATACAAAACTTCCCATGGAATTCATTTAGAAATCCAGCTAGACCCGGAGCTGAAGCATTCAATTGTAAATGTGTTAGAACAAAATGAGATCCACAATGTGCTGCAATATTTTGAAATGAAGTGTAACATATTTTGTTCAAAATAAATTGTTAGCTTCATAAAGCATGTTTTACATTCAATGTCTCTTTTTTTCCAAACTCTTTGTCATTTTGACAAGAGTAATTTGTATTGTTATAATTTTGCATTTTAGTTCAATGAGAAAAGGGTACTTTGGTATCATGTTATTGTTGTCAGTGATGTATCATGAACAATAGTGCACCAAACAGTTATTTTTTCCCATATAATATTTTATCTAAATTGTTTTTTTTTTCCTGGTTTATTTTACTTGACAAACAAAGGGAATTCCTGTATGTGCAGTTTGTTCAATGTCCATGTCTGAAAGCTCTACTTTTAATGCCAAAGTCTGAACAGACTAAGTCAATATTTTTATTTTGAATTAGACCATGAGAATAAGAGAACATGCATTAAAGTAAATGACAAAAAAAATACATATATATATATATATATATATATATATATATATATATATATATATATATATATATATATATATATATATATATATTATTATTATTATTATTATTATTATTATTATTATTATATTTTTTTTTTTTTTTTTGTTTGTTTTTATTTAACCTCAAGATATTTATTTTATTATGTTGGTTCCTGAAATAACCTTATGATTCTTTAGTGTGCAGTATTTTCTGGCTTTCTTAAGGTGCAAGGGTGTAGGGCTTACGTTGCTCTGTTGTACTGAATAGACTTTAAGCCAGACAATCAGCTAGGCACCCCCAAGAAGGCTGAAGCAGCTCATTGTATTGTGTGTACATCATTTGCTAATAGGGTACTGGAAATAATGACCCCATTGCATACATTTACACTAATCGTATGTACATGCAGGTTTATAATAAATCTGCTTGCTTTCATATTTAGAGTTTGCTATTACTAGCTTCCTAAATTACGTATATACATAATCTCCTCTCGATTTTTAGTCAAGCAACAGTGGTGTCAGAATATTTAGCAGAAAAAAAAAACAATTGCACAGCAAAGAGGAAATGTGACTGCTTTTTCCCCTCCATTTGTCTTTTTAATGAACTCAGACACGTTTGGAAATCAGGCTTCTGCCAATAAATGTACTGGGGGTAATTTTACCACAATGTCTAGGGTTTGTAAACATCGGATTATTACACCTACATTGTTAATACAATACCTTTGCAACAGAGTGGCTTCCTGGAACGCATTGATGAGCAATGTGTTAGGAGGAAAAAAAATTGTTCAAACTTTTTTTTTTGTGCGCATGTTTTGTATGGGTAGATAATGAAAATATATTATTTTTATTCATTTAATATTTTATTGAATGAACGCTACAAAAATGGTGAGCCTGAAACTGTGACCACCATAGTAGCCCAGTACTATAGTATTCAGTAGTCATAATGATACTATTGAAAAAAGGGGAATAAAAAAGCAAGCATGTTCATTTGTATTCCAGAGAGCGAACAGTAACCCAAAGCATCCCTGTGGCTTCAGCTTGTGGTGCTGATCATCTGTTCCTTCTACAGGAGGCTTCGTTCTCTGAGCAGAGAGGAAAGTTAACCCCTTTACTGCTGCATATAGTCCTGTAGTAACCTGGGTTGTACCTGTACTTTGTTATTTAGGAACATCTGTTGCTGTAGGTTGTAGTTCTCGAGTGAGCTAATATGTGGTGGTGTATAAACGGACCATTTATTTGTTTCAAGTTCCAACGTATTTATAGAATGTGAAATCCAAATTGTCAGCCAATTAGAGCTT
>CM060250.1:95949906-95974906 GCA_030684275.1 Acipenser oxyrinchus oxyrinchus | reverse complement strand
TTTGTCCCCATCCACATTGGTCATTTGTTGAGGGGTGTTCTTTAAATGGACAGAATTTACTTTTGATATGTACTTGAGTTGATTTTAAAGTAATTTTTTTACAGTTGAACTAGATCTGGATAATAACAGTTCCTTTCAGTGTAGTTGGGTTGGAACTATGCAGCAGGCAAGTGTTCAAATACTATCTTGCTTGAAGGGGATGATCATTAAAAATTATTTGTTAACATTAGAATTGGAAATTGGTAAAGTCCATTTAAACTGGCCAACTAAACTGTAAATTCTCTAGCTGTGCATCAATTAGGTCTGAATTCCCTTTGCCATGCTCAGCCCTTTGGGTCTTCTCAGCTAGGATCATGCCTTGGGTACGACCAACTGCATGTATACAAAGTTTAGAAATCTAAATCTACAGAAAGACAAGAGATTGCTGCTTCACGTGAACCAGACTACGACTCAAACCACTAAATCTGTTGAAACCAATGCCGCAACTCAATGAGCTCTAGTGTGTGTGTTTTTTTTATTTTTTAAATCCGGTTAAATCAATGTAATGGATTTCCTTGGTTCAAATCAATTCATCAGTTGAATTTATGTAGAACAACCCTGCAGTATCATTGCAATGTTTTTCTTCAACACATTCTGTTAAAGAACAAATACTTGGTGGGTTTTTTATTTTGTGAGTTTTGTGTTCATTAATCCTATGTGTAGTATCCCTTTTTAGTAGTATTACACTTTCTGTTCTCTTTTTTTTAAAATTTTTATATATATATATATATATATATATATATATATATATATATATATATATATATATATATATATATATATATATATATATATATATATATATGAACCACTTTAAGATACAACTGCTTTGTTCGAGTTGTAATGTGTGAGATATTACAAGAATACCCATATGACTTCATGAAGAACCTATCCCTTACTAAATTGGATACAAATAGATACAACAGGCATTTGACAATCATAATTTGCAAAATACACACAACAGAAAATACAAGCACATTAACACGTTTGTAGTCTGGATTTGGGGAATGTAGAGAAGTCAAATACTCAATTTACTCTAATTCTATAAACTCTATTATAGAAAACGCACATCAACTCGCATTCATGGAATAGTTTATATTTAAAAAAAAAACGGGCATAACCTGCCAGTTCATATGTATTTGACATGGATTTGCAGCAAGTTTCATAATGTATTTACATTAATTTCCATACTTTGTTGCAGAACACGGAGCTCCTTTTTATGCGAGTCCTGCTGCCCACTACCTATATAATTTGGTGTACCATCCTGCAGATTCCTAGCAATCTGTGAGGCTAAGAGGAATGTGGGGTATCCGTTTCTATTAAGCTATTGTTGCAAGTGGGGGATGGAAGGGGTATGTGATGTATTGAATTTAGGCTGATTTAATGCTTGCTGTGTTTCGAGACCAGCACTTGAAGAGTCAGATAGGAACTCCTGTCTGCTGCCGTTTTGATTGGGAAGCACACATGGAACAAACAGCTTTGACTTGACTGGTTTGAGATTGGCCCTTGACGGAGTATTTCCTTTGTGTCTTGTAATGAATGATATTCGTTTAACGGATGGAATACAACTTAAAACTTGGGTCTTGCCAACTAACAGGTCTAAGTATGGCTTGTTGCCCACAAGGCAGTTATTTTGTTGCTACTGAAGTAATTAGTGTTTTATACAGCATTATTTATTAACTTTGAGAGCAGCACCAACATTTAAGATTTGTCACATTAAGTATATTTCACTAGTTTCCTGAGGTTCTTTTGCTAAAGAAATGTTTAAATGTCCCCCAGAGGACCCTGGTATTGCATTGCAAGGTTGGATGAGACTTGCAAATAAACTTGTTAATGTCTGTCCTCTTTCACAGGAGTCGCAAGCTTCAGATCAGGAACATACCGCCACACCTGCAGTGGGAGGTAAGTTTGTCTTCATTTTGGGAATTATTTAGGGCAGGGTGTGAAAAGCAATATGTTTGCAAGATTGTTCAACAAAAAGAAAACCTGTTTTTCTAATTGAAAGATGCGTTTCAGAACTAAAATGTTACTGTTGGGGATTTTCAAGTTCTTAAACATTAGCAGTGGGTTTTTGTGATTTGTCTGTCTGGTCCAAATAGTTTTTAAACTTTTAAGGCAACCTAAAAACCTGTCTTGCATTTCCTGAAGGAACCAATTCTCTAAACTTGGGTGGTGAGAGTATCTTACATTAAATCTTCAAACATATAGGCAAACGCACAATTCTGTAAACTTTGTCTAAGATTTATTAGTAGTTTTAAATTAAATTCTCCTGGAGGGATTTCCTTCCAAACCGTTCCTTGGTTTCCACATGTAACCAGTTTGTTTAGAAGCTCCATGACATGGCATATTGCAACCTAGGTCTGTAGTATGTGTGGATTGGCAGGAGTTGCATCTTTGTGAGACTGTGGGTGTAGTTTTCTGAAGGGCTTACGCTACTCCAGTATAAAGTACAGCGGTGAGCTGGCACCACGCCTCTGGTGTGTACAGTGACTTGCTATCTTTTGATTTGCGCTCAGGAAATCCTCTGCATTAGCAGATAGTCTAAAAAAAAAAAATGTAATAGGCAAGTATCCTTTCCTACTTTGAAAATAAAGAAATATTTGTTTGAATACTTAAATAACTGCCAGGAAGAAATGGTTTGAAGTGCGTTATTCATAAAAATGTTGTTGCGGTTTTTGATTTATTTTTCTAATTTTTACCCACAAGCACAATCTGTTAAAGGCCGTGTTTGCTACGGGGATTATGTACTCTGTGGTTTACAGTGTAGGAGAAATTGGCAATACAAACAGAAGTGTAAGGGAGTAGATGGCTGTTTTGCTTCTGAAATGCTGGGAAATTCAAGCAGCTGCTGTCCTCTCCAGACTTTATACTCAATGTTTTGGCCAAATACAGCCAAACATTGGAACGTAAAGGATATTCACACCTGTAATACCTATAACACAAATCTGAGTTGATGTGCTTCATCTGGGCAGAATTTAATCAGACAATCTGTATTCCTGGCAATTGTGGTAGAATTTCCTATATTTGTTTTAGTGCTAAACCCAAAAATCATCTCCTACATAAACCTTTTGAAAAATGGCATAGCGTACCCTGCCCCTCCCCAAATAAATCGATTAAGTAGGAAATGCCTGTTCTGCTTTTGAATTGCATATTCTCTTCTGACCATTCCTATTTAGTGCACTGAGGCATCCATAGTACTATCGTTGAGCCTCGTTCTTCGCTTGGCTACGGCATCACATTTGCTAAAACATGCAACTGAAAGTTAACTTAGTCCTCAAATATTGGTGAAATGACTGCTGTGATTTGGGGGGAATTGATCTGATCAAAGATGGCACACCAAGAGTCACGGTTTCCCCAAAACCAATGAATGGTCTAGATCTTGCAGACAGTGTTATGTTAACATGAAACTTAAAATAACACTGGTTTATAATAAGGGTGTGCTGAAACTCAAACACCTTTCTAAACATGTTAATTACTAAACGCCAAAACAATGCGGTCCTTCGGTTTCACACACACAACTGAGAATCCATAAATAACAATCTGACATTTGTTACTTTAATAGTGAACCTGTCGTGCTCAAACGGTCATCCTTTAATATGAAATCATTTTTTCCCCCCACTTGGTTTCTTAAATGTCACCTCTGCAGTGAATTTTAGTCCTGAGCAAGGTGTTGTCTATAAACTTGGCGAAAATATATTTTTTTAGATTGCTGAAGGCAGCACCTTTTACCAGGGTCATTGTGGATTCTGTGTATTTTGACCATAGAGTAAGTGGCTGTTTTTCAGCAAAAAATAAAGGGGTCCCAGAAGAGGAACTGCTTTCTTGAGCAGTGTTTTCAGTTTGTAGGAAACTGTGACCTGTATTGCTGCAAATGCAATGGAGGTGGTTATAGTTGTCATCCACACAAACTGCCCCTTCATTCTGCCCATCCCCCTCCTTGGCTCTGAACTTGCTGCTGTTTTTATGCATGTTTGCAGATTCTCAACGGACTGTTCCGCTATCCAGTGATCAAAGCTGCTCCTTATTCAGAATGCTTCAGCCGCGCTTAAATAGCCAACGAAAAGGGGTGGGGATTGGTTGCAGGCAGATGTGTCTGTATCGGAATAGAAGATGGCAGTTTGCTCTGCTGCTGTTGAAACGAATCCTCAAATGGAGATAGGCGGGAACTGGCAATGTTGTATCTGTGTTGGGTCACTGTGAAGACTCCCCAATCCAATCGGTGGTCTTTAAGTTTTACAACCCCCTCGCACACTAATTATTTAAGCCTCTAAATCGGCTTGGTTTTATTTGGCTTGTGATTTAAGGTTTGCTTGTTGGATATTCTGATTCACAAATATTACTGTTTTTTATAGCCATTTAAAAATAATTCTTGCTGTTTTATTGGAAATATTTGTGCATTTTGTGGGTCTCTTTTTATATTGTGCAGTTTTTCATTCATAATAACTAAGTTTGAATTGCACAGTTGTGCACGGAGGACTTCATTGGAGTTATTTCCAACTTTTACATGCTTGGTTCAGTTTACATTGGTCTTTCTTGATGGGCTTTTGAAGATGTACACCTTTTATGAGCCGTGCTTGGTACACTGATTCGATTGTGTGCTGGGTAATCACAAATCCGGTAAAGAAGTCCTGCTGTAGCATTTCTGTGCTGCAGCAGTCAGGAACAAACAAGTTGACAGCAACCCAGGGATTGGCTGAGTGTCAAACTGGGAGGGTTGTTTTTATTTTTAAAATCTTTAATTTATGAAATACACCTGTGATTTTCTGTTGCTGTATCTGACTAATCTTTTTAGTTTGGAGCCTTGTAAAGGATAGCTAATTGATTTTTGGCTGCCTGGTTGTGTTTAATTTTCAAATGGGGTTAAGTGAGCTAGCGAAGTGCAGATATCAGTGGGTCATAATTGACTGTTAAATGGTGGGTGTATTTCAACGTAGTATCCCTCCTGACTGGGATGCAGTGGAAGTTCCCATAGGTAACATTTTTAAATACATCTGGCGGAACATCTTATCCAATTTATCATAACTCGATTAGGAAATTCTTTAGGAGAGCCAATACATTTTTGTATGTCCTGTATTATCGCTTGTATGGTGGAGGCTTCTAAGATTACCTTGGTGTGTACAGCACCTATTCAAGCTTACTGGCACAGCAGACGACCGTATTTTATTAGATTACAGTAAAACCTGCAATGGGGCACGTGTATGAAATGTTCTTTTTAAATGTGTGTTTTATTTTAAATATGCTATGCATTTGCCTTGCTTTTAAAATACTTTAAATCTGAAATGTGGTAGAGAACCTACAGTGAGGCTTGTGTGTCTGACCTGTTCATGTAATATTGTGGTCTGTGTTTTGAGAGGCTCTTTTAATAGTTGCCAATTTTTTTTTTCCTTGGATTGATGATAGTGGCAAGATACGAGTTATTTTAGTAGTGTGTGGTTTATGGAATGCAAATTATTGCCATTTATACTTCAATGGAAAGATTCCCTGCACTCTGATTTGCTGAGCTAGTGGGATGTCATTCCTAGTATAGCGTTTGCAACCGCACCACAAAAACAAATCGAACAATAGCACTGTACCAGTTTTTTATTTTAAATGTGACATTTTAATAACATGTCAATTGAAAAATGGGCAAGTCAAAACTTCCTGGAAAATAATACAAGTGCCTCTGTAAAAGGTAGAGAAGAGAAACTGAAAAATCTGCTAATGGGGTTTATTAATCTGTTTTAACCTAGCAAACAATTATAAACTCCTTTTTTTTTTAAATGGGCAAAAATTGGCTCATTTAACCAGAAGTCCGTCTTGGCTTTACTGTGTGTTAAACTGACTGAGTTTCAATAGATGTATTTTTTTTTTTTTAATCATCGAAATGAATATATTACAAGAACCTAATTCAAATAAAGTGAACATGTGCTGGATTGTTTTGTTGAAATAGCAAGTTGCTGACTTGGTTGTACAATATGTGCCTCGAAACAGTCCCGCTGTAAAACGCCTTTTGAAAGTGGAAGGCACAATTGAGCCTGTACTGTAGTAACGCATAAGCTATAAAAGCAATAAGACCCTCTACATCTGGCATTACCAGACTTTATAGACTGTTTGACTTTTGTCTTGGGCCCCATTACCCAAACAGTCTATTTTGAAACACTTTTTAAAACCTACATTTACCTTTGAACTTGTAATGATTCATTGGGTACCCTTCCTCCCTGAAGTTTTAGAAAAATAGTCCTACGACTGTTCAAAGGATCACATACATAATTATTGGGGTGGGACGGACGGATGACAAATTTATGAAACAAATAACTTCTTCTCTTGTCAGAGTTGCTTATTGTTTCTGGACAGTGCCAGATATCTGAATGGCGCAATATTACTGAATTGTCCGTGTCTTTTGTTTGTGATTTAGCTGATTTGGCAGTTGCAGGTATAGGACTGGTTGCTTTTCGTCCGTGCAAAAGTATTGATTGGCAGTTTTTGGTGGATAAAATACATTTGGACCAATTTTGTCTTCAGTATTTGCTGTCCACTAGATGGATTAAGTATTGATTCACAGTTGATGCGGTGATGCTGGTTGGCTGATATCGAGTTGTGTTCCAGTACCCTCTGTCGGGTCTATTTCTTACTTGTAATCCAAGCTTTAATACAGTTGGATATCATGAAAATTGTATTCTTAAAAGGCAGACCACCTCGGTTTGCCAAACCTATATATTGAGACTTTTTTTTAAAAAAATTTTTATAAAATCTATCCCTGTGGTGGTGTGATTTCTCAGTTGACTAGGGCTGTAATGAAGGGTACATTTTGCCCTTTGGTTCGGAAGGAAGATGCATGTTATGTACACATAATTGATGCTGCTTGCAATACTCATACAGCAGTGTTGGACAATAATGCAGTGCTCTTGATTATCGGCTGAATAAATGAAATGTATAACATTTCTTGTAAGGTGTCTTATTGCTAACTTGTTTACAAAATTAAAAATGAAAACTGTGTTCAAATGCTTTGCAGTTCTCGGCTGTTGAACAGTTTCACATTCCAAACACAGATCGTTGTTACTGTAACCCCTGGCTGGGATCTTCATATACAGCTCTTGCTAATTTTATTTTTGAACCCAAAAAGTAGGGTTGCAACCTTTTTTATAAAATTTAATACTTACACTTTCTTTCTTGCAACTTTTTTTGCACAATGCAAAGTACCCAGGTCTATCCTTTATAACATTTACTGCTGGTCCCACCCTAGTATGTTGAAAAATAAATGCTAATTTTCTCATTGTATCACACCTCAACAAATACTTCAAACTGGGTAAGCATCTTTTTGAAAACTGTAGATAAACGAGGTGTTTTTTTTCTGTATTGTTCTGAAACCCGTTTCTTAGACAGTCTGCCTCTGTGCTGTGACCAGCAGTCCAGATAAACTGCGTTTCTGCCTTTTTTTACTCGTCAGAAATACACACCACATTTAAATTGAATGTGTAAAAATAAACACAGCAATTTTGCTGCACAGCTTGTCTGCCTCCCCTAAAACTTCCACAAACTACATCTCCCAGAGTATTTATTCCTTAGCAGACGCCCTTGTCCAGAGTCACTTATAATTGTTACAAAATATCACAGTACAAAGTAACTTGTTATAAAATATCACATAAGTTATCACATAAAATATCACATTAAAAAAATATATACAGATAAGAGCAGTTACGAAAGTACAACAGGCAGAGGTGCGCCATGCCAGGACACAAGGTCTTTAGTTACTAAGAATCTACACAGGAAAAACTAACCCAAACATTATCTAGTCTCTGGCTAGCCCCGTTGTCTTTGCAGCCAATCACATTAAGAATAAGAAATTCAAAGCTCCACAGGCAGTGTTGCTAACTTAGCGAATTTGTCGCTAAATCTAGTGACTTTTTAATGGCTGACTTCGCGAAATTTTTATCAAAAGCATCATTACAAATCCTGGAGAATTTCAGAGATATAAAATTGCCAAAACATTTGTCCTGTATTAGCAACATCCTTTTTTGAATCAATCTGGGTAATTAAAATGAAATCCAATATTTCCCCGCCCCATTTGAATACTCAAGGAAAGTCGATGCGTCATTAGCTTAGCAACGGCCTTAACCACAAACCTGGTTCTAAACAAACCAGCAACATGGTGTCGCTAGTGGTAAAGTTGGTTTGAGGTTTAATATTCGCAACCATATCAAGCTGAGCGGTCAACCTTTTCTTTAACTACATGCAATAAATTTGTGAAATCTTGCAATGTAATATTTTAGACGGTGCGTCTGTTTATTTTCTGTAAATTATCAGGCTACCATTTTTTTTGTACACGAGACATGGTATGACTAAGAAGGCTAAAAATATTGTTGGTGGCTGTCCATGTTAAGACTATAAATGTTTGACAGTTGTAATATTGTATCTCTTCTGCTGTCCATTTGTATTGACTCCTTTTTTGAGACGTTTTTAGCTGGAAAGAGTGCGGTTTTGTTTTTGCAGTTATAGATGTGACAAACTTTCCCCATACTCTTTGGGGTTTGGCGCGCAGCTGTTTGGTAATTCTATTTCAAAATGCATCACGTAGCCTGTTATATTTGATGTTATCCACACCAGCTAACCATTGTACTTGTATATATATTTAATTTATTTTTAAACCAATAGGCATGCTTAAAATGTAATCTGTCCTGCAAAGCTACATTTTTATTTTTAATGTATACAATTTAGTCCAGATGGGGGCAATTTCACAGGCTGATCTATGAAATTTAGGGGGAACGATTTTCGCGAGACATCAGCATGGTCGCTCTTCTATCACCAACCCCCACACACTATGTGTAGTTGTTGGTGTGCTTTTCTATCCCATAGTAATGCAGTGGTGTAGTCCTGGGGTGTGATAGAGAGATTGTGCCGATGTCGCGGGATAACAGCTGCACATAGTAATGTGTAGTTTGGTGTGTACAAGGCCAGTGTTGGACTTGCTGGGGCCTAGGGCAGAAATCAGGGAGTGGGCCCCCACCCTGCCTCCCTTGCCTGCTCACACATTGGATTTTTGCAACGTTTCTGTTTTATCAATACCATAACGGTTGCATTTACTACTATGATTACTGCTACTACTGTCACTCATAATACAACGTAAAAAAAATAATCCGAACACATCTGAGTGTGAAACATGACAAACTCACTCAAATCACTTAGTTGGCTGCCTTTTGCTTTTGAGGAGGCAAAGTCTTCAATTATTTTAGAAGTCCAACCTGCTACAAATTCCGTGTTCAATTGAAATCTCAGCCATACCATTGTCTATCTTGTGACATTGTTGAACGTAATAGTTCTTAACTAACTTTAAACACGAGAGAAGCTTCTCTCCTGGGGGCCACGGTTATGGGTACAGTCAAAAGGAGATGCAATGTTTAAGTTTTGGTACAGATCCAACAACTTTTTAGCATAGTAGTTTAACATCTCCAGAGGCGAATTGGACACCCCAGTTGGCCAGGCATTTACAGCTGTGCAGATCTCGAGTTTGAAGTCATCAGCATTAGTACAGTGGTTTTTGTTTAAATTAATCCTACCCATAATTAAGACAAGGTGTGTGCGGGTGTTTTTTTTTTTTTTTTTTTTGTGTTTTTTTTTTTTTTAAACTCCCAAATCCTAGACTCTCCTCCAGAGTGTGATCACCTAATTTTACTCCTATCGCTCCAATCCAACCATTCAATTGCATGCGATTCGCTCTTTCAAAATGCAGACTAAACAAATCGAACAAACATGATGGAGCTGCGATTCAGTAAGCAAACAAATTTACAAAAAATATGCCATGCATTTGGTTAGCAATAGTTTTTATTACTTGGATTTAGTGTGATTTATTTTCCATTTTTAGGGATTAAATTACTGTAATACTTGCATTATTTACCCAATTTCTTCAACTTTTATTTGAGGAACACATTAAAGATTTCGTCCACATAGTGATATTATCAGTAGCTGCGGCGGCCATGACAGTTGCTCGCACACCAAGCCTCGTTTTCAACCAAACATGGCCTCTGCGTGAATAAGGCGTATTGCAGACTTTGCCAGTCGTTCATTTCTAACTGTTTGTGAGGTTTCTGTAGTAAAATGCAATGCAAATAGTCGTTGCCCTGTTTTGAAAGTCATGGTATACCATAGTACTGGTAAGAATAGGGAACAAGGGCCCCGGAATCGAGCTGTGCATGGGGACACCGGGGGACAAACGCTGCCACTGTGGTACCTCATGCGCTGATTCGACGAACCTTGTAGAACACACGCGTGATTGTACAGTAGTTCAAAGTAACATTGCAGTTAAAATCAAAGGCTTTTTTTTTTTTTTTGCCAGACCCATTACTACTAAAGATTGTACAATATTTGTCGATTTTGCTCATGACTTCTAGGTAATGCTGCATTTTACCCCCTGTCCTGAAACTAATATTTTACTCTGTTAAAATTAGAGGGTGAGTTACTCCCTGACCCAAAACTTTATCTTGAGCGCTAGCTGTGACCTTTCAATGGTGTTGGGTTTTTTTTTTGTGATCAGCTTTTGACATAAAAATGGTTAGTGTATACTTTGTTTTCATATTACTTCTACCATAACACTTCTTACAACCTGTTTTTTTTAATTGAAGCAATATTGCCACTACAGGTACTCCCCCAGTACTTTTTGTATTATTCCTTGGTCCAATGTATGGTGGTGGCATTGATAAATAGGTGCTACGTATAACGAACTGGTAGTGGATTTTAAATTTTTGTACAAATCAAAAGATCAAAATTTGCTTTGACGCTTTAATGTGTGTGTTTTATGGTATTCTCACATTGTCAAACGTTTAAGAAAAACATCTGACATCTGAATGCTGCCTAACCTTCAAAGGTCCAGAACTATCATAGAATTCCTGGCTAGCGAACAAACCTTTGAACACAGCCATACAATTGATCATAGTATATTAAGCCTGAAATAAGGTTAAATTCAAAATAATAATTCACAATAATCCTATCAAACCTATGGGGTTGCAACTATCAAGATCCAAAAATCATGCTCTCAAGGTATAAATAAATGGTATCATTCAATCTATTTAAATTTTTAGCTGGGACAGCAATTTGGAGGATTGATGTCTGCAGTGGCAATAAAGGTGTTGGTAGGCTCCAGACCAACTTTTTTTTCCCATGGAGACCAATTGCTCCTAGGCCAGAAAAGTCACCAAATTTTGGGTGCCCCTTCAGGTTGGGTGCCTCATCAAGAGTGAGTTGGTTGCTACCATATTCAACTACTTAAAACAACTTGCCAAGACACTAAAGTGATAGTAAAGAAAACCGGGAATACGACTCGATGAGCCCCTCCCATTACAATAAAGCAGGTAGTTAGAAAAAATAATGCAACACTTTTAACAAAAAAATAACTGCCACACAAAGAAATTGTAGAATGGTGTATAAGGACTTTCAATAATCCATTCTGTCCTGTACTACATTTAAAAACAGCCTGAAGACTTTCCAGCTGTCAAATTACTTCCTCGGCGCCTCCAACATCCCCTACTAGCTGGAACCAATGGGTTTAAATGACCTTGGTTCAAGGATATCCAAGCAGAACAAATAGGCGGGACTACCAACAGATAGACAAATCATTCAAGATCTGACGGTACTGTTCATATTCCAGCCAAAGCTGGGCTTGAAACACTGTAAATGTCCAGAACGGGTCACCAATAAGGTGTCCATCAGAAGCTACTGGCAAGCGAGCCATGAAGAAAGAAATAATTGGTCCTTTAGCTTTACTGGCAGTGGCAGCGAACCACCAAATTCAAATGGTCCTTCATCCACACTGGATATGACCCGGAGCAAAAAACTGAGAAACTCCTGTGTCTACACCAACATCTCCACTGCCCTCTTCAGTAACATACAGCAATAAATATAGTAACACACATGGCACAGCTCACCTGAAGTCATTTTTAAAACTGCTGAAGGACACGGCAATGAAAATCATTAAGCGTGTATATGCCTGTGTAAGTAAAGATGATCAATGCCATTTTATAATCCAGTTGTGGTACTCCAAGATGTGGGGAAATGTTACAATGGTGTGGGGTTATAGTAACTTTGCCCACAGCCATTATATTATATCAGAGCACCCTGGTGTACTAGAATTGTTTGAACTTTAACTCCCTATAAAAAAATTTTAAAAAATGAATAGAACATAGGGACTTTGGGTGTTTAGTCCCTTCCTCTTGTCGACAGGTTTGATCAGCTTTGGCACTTAACTTAATCTTGCATTTTCCCATTGGCACAGACTTCCGTCTAGAGTCCTGTGTCTCAAGTGTGATTTCCATCGCAACAATTTGTGCACTTTGCAGCTTTCTGTACTGCAATCGTACAGGCAACAGTGGGTACTGTTGGCTGACAATCTGAGCTGCAGAAAGTACATCTGGTAAGGGGTGTGTGTCTGCTGTATTGGCATGAAATGCAGCAAGGTGAGAATTGTCTAAAGACCAGCCGATTTCTGCTTCTCATTAGGCTTCCAAGCCAAAGGCTGGGAAGCCTGTTGTTGTTAGGCTTCCTAGCCAAAGGCTGGGAAACCTGTTATTATTATTATTTTTCCGCACAAACAACATCAGAGTTATGAAAACGCATACGTAAGTAGATGCCTATGGCTGGACAACCAGACTGGCGTCCCCAAATGAAAGTCACATGGTTCGACCGCCATCTTGGATCTCGTGGAAATTTTGGGAATTTTTCAAAACTCTTGCTGTTAAAAACAACTTAAGGTGGAACTATGACGATGGCAGCAGATAGTGCAGCAATGGCCTATAAAGATCATATGTTCAATCGAGGTCCATTGTACAATTACTTTGCCCACTACGCTGGATTGGCGCCAAATATTCAACAATCTTCTTGTCTTAAACCGCAACGTCAATCGACACCTAAATTGGCACGCATGTTCATGACCAAGTCCTTTCTACCATTTGTGAAATCCACGCTTTTTCGTTAAACATGGCCGCGGCTCGCAAATAACTGCTTCATGACTGCTCTATTTTCATACATTTGTGCATAAATCCAAGGTGCAATACACTTCAGTCATGAAACTTTATATGAGCATAGAGACTCACGTGAAGTACTGGTGATATGAAAATGACACATTTTGGTCACATGGTTTGGTGGCCATATTGATAATTGTAAAAAAAAAAAAAAAAAAAAAAAAACACTTTTGCAACCCATAACAAGAACACCATTGCACTTATGCTCTTCATTGTCAACACAATTGCACAGACCATTGGAAAGTAATGACTGCTGAAGTTTGAAACCGATTGCTCACACGGCGCGGCAGCCATATTGGAATTTACGTTGAAATTAACTCCTAGGGCGTGCCGACAGGGTCATAATTATAAAAGAACACGTATAGGAAGTCATATGCTCTATGAAAAAATGTCATCGCCCGTGACCTCTGACCTCTCCTAAAGGTGAAACGTGATGCATGACATCATCAACATACGCAACTGGCTATAAAACTGCCTATAACTTATCGGCTGCACCAAAATGCATGAAATTTGACACATGTAGAGGACTATGGAATATTGTGCCATGGTCAATATGGCGGCCTTTGGTAACCTGGTGTGGCAGCCATCTTACATTTAATGAATTTCGGGCAAATTTTCAAAAGTCTTCTCATATTTGTGCACAGATAAGAACATAATGTTCTGATTACGATTCATCTAGAACAACCAATGCGCTTAAATTTCACGATAACTGCTTGGAAGCCTTCACAGTTGCTAGCAACTCTAGTTCTGATTTACTTTTGGGGTGTAAACAGTTAAGATGTGCGTTGTGATGTGCAGGTTACGGGTTATTCAGTGTTTTGTATGAGGTGTAACAGCGCTCTAGATAAAATCTTTGCCTTGGGAGCCATATTTGACTGCTTAAAATACAAACTTTACAAGACACTAAAGTAATCTTAACAGTAACTAAATGTCTGTACTTGTTTTGTTGCCTCATTCTGCTGAATGTAGTCATCAGCTGCATCGATTGACCAATGAACCTGGCATGTTTTATCTGTCTTGTGGAATTGGTAACTGTACCTTTTAGTTTTGTACAGTTGTAACATGGGGAATGGCATCTGTGTTAGTTGGTGAAGTCCTGATCTAAGAGCATGTAACACACAGCTTTTACGTTAATTTTTTTTTCCCAGTAGAAACAAGCTTGTTTCGAGTGTTCAGTTATTTTCAATATTAAATACACCGCGGCAAGCACATTGGTTTGGAAACATGACATTCTTTTTCATTGTCACAATATATCTTGATGTAACTATCACTGACACTGTTATCTGCTCCATTATTGAATTGTATTTTGTCATACTTGTACTTGCTAGAACCAAAGTCATTGTATTTATCTTGCTCTTAATTGTATTACTTGTACTGTGATTTAACAAAAAAAAAAGTATTTGTTTACGACTAAGTCACCTGCTAAGAAATAAATAATAATAATAATCGGAGCTACATTATTGTGACTGGCAGTGTTTCCTACTGCAGTCAAGCAGTGGCCACACATTTTGGTCACAATCACAACTGGGGTTATCATATTCTGCTGGTGTTAACACAGTACCTTATGGATTTCCAGGCATTTGTTCGGTCAGACCATTACCGTCTTTCATTTTAAAACGTGATATGCAGGCTTTTTCTTTACAGTCCTAGCACATTCATAAATATTGTAAGGTTGTGGTTTTATTTTGATTCTATTATCAACTGTAATCAAGACTCGTGACTCCTGATTAAAACTTCAGCAGAATTGTACATTTTTATTGATTCCAAGTTACAAAGGTTACATGTAGAAATAACCCATTAACATTAGTCATGCAATGGAGCCACTAGCGCAGGGATGGCAAACCTTTTTTAGCTGGAGTGCCCAAAGTTGGATTTTTTTTTTGTCACCAAGTGCCAAGGGTGCCAATGATTAATTAGGGGTGTAAAAGGTTATACAGCGGCTAAACGGTAACTTTTTAAAACAATATTTACTTTCCTTTTTTTTTTTTTGTAATTAAGTTTTTATTAAGCAAACATACCAAAAAAACAGCAATCCACAATACAAAATAATCAAGAACATTACATGAACTAGGACAAAACCCCTCCATCCGCCCTCATCCCCTCGCAACCTCCCCAAACCCTGAACCCCCCTCCCCCCTGTGTTGTCTGGAGAGCAGGTGTGGGGGAACAATATTTACATTCCTATGACTAATGGGACTTCTGCTGCTGAATATCCGCTGACATTTTTTCAACACATGGTTCATAGTCAGTCATTTTTAGAGCAACACATGCAGCACTCATGTCATCCGTCAGCCTGTTGCGCATGTCTGATTTGATCAAATTCATGCCAGAAAAAAGCTGCTCACAAAAATGAGCCAAAAAAAGTTAGAAGTGAATTTCCAAGAGTTTTTATTGCTTTGAAAGAATTTTGCAAAGAATTCCAGACTTTCAATATCTCATTTTCTACACTTTCTGCTTTTTCCCCCCCATCTACTCTGTCACACTCTATCTGCTGTAATGTTACATGCAGATCAGTGAATTCTTTTCCACACTGCACTTTCTTGAAATTCCAACAATTCCATTTCCAAACATTCAAGTCCCAGCCATTCCAACTGGGAAATATTCAGCTGGTCAAACATGGCTGTGTCAGGACTGCTCATGAAAAGCAGTGTTGCCTCCATGTTGCGGAACTGAATAAACCTGGCTGCAAATGCTTCCCTTGAAGGCCCCACGATTTTGGAAAACTGGTGGTAAACTTCCTGCAGATTATTGGGACTGTCTGCAAAGTGTGCAGATTTCTGCAAATGTGTTTTCAGGTTTGAGAAGTATTTGAGCTGTCCACAGTCAATGTCTCTTTCAAACACAGCTAACTTTCTTTCAAAAGCCCTGATATCCCCAAACATGCTTTCAGCTGTTTTGCCAAAACCCTGCAATTTTTGGTTCACGTCATTAAAATCAACCCCATCCTGTTCCCCTTTATACTTCACTTAATGCTGGTCTCCCCTCACCTCCCATAATTTCCTCTTGTCCCCGAGAACTCGCAATCTGTTCTAAGCAATTCCCTTACATTCCCCATTCCCTGTCCCCAAGTACACTGCACATTCTAATCTACACTCGCATGCTGTTCTTGCTGGAGACTGCGGCCAGGGAGCGTGGCTGTGGGAGAAGGCAGTGGAAGACTACTTCACTGCAGACCAGTGGGAGGCAAAGCGAGGCAGCAAGACTGATCAAATTCAGACAAAAAATGAATAATTATGAATATGCATGTTCTTTCCGTCCCTAAATCCATTTTTGCTCACAGATTTATATTTTTTTTGTAAATTTACAGACATAAAAAGCAATAGTATAGTGTACCTCACAGGGCCCCGTCAATCAATGATCAATCAATCAATCTTAATTTTATATAGCGCCTTTCATAGTGGAACATCATCTTAAAGCACTTCACAGCATGTAAAAGAATAACAGTGCATCATACAATAAATACATAGTTTGAATATTATATTGCTAAACTACAGTAAAATACATAAATCACATTTCATGACACACTAAGTTTAAGAATTATAATGCTAAACATCAGTAAAAGCAACAATCACTGTGCATCATACAATAAATAAGACGTTTGCTCAATTGGCACGCTGCACCAGTAACCCTGGCCATAATGTTTTTTTGTTTGCAATTGCACACAGTGACAACCATTACCGGTGTACCGTCATTTTTTTTCAACTGTATATTTACTTACATAAAACATATCTACTGCTTTTATATTTTGTAAAATAACTATTTAAAAGACGAGTAGCAGATAACTTACTTATTAGAAAAAGATTTCTGTGGTGTCAAACTACCTTGAAAAAAAAGGAGTATTTACCTGCTTTTCCCCACTGTATGAAGAGGGGTAACATACCACAGTATGACCCGTCAGTATTTTAACCTGCATTTCCCCATAGTTTTGAAGATTAAAATAGTATTAAAAAAAATAAACCGTGCATCAAACAAAGAATACATAGTTTGAGATAAGAGTGTGACAGTGAAATATATTTTCGGTATTTGACAAGGGAAGGGTTTGACAATCAAAACAGAGTGGGACATTTGCTTTAAAGTTCAATGCACAAATACACACGTTGCCGCCAGTGACACCTGCAAAAGACCTTGCACTGCACATTAACACATGTGCGAAAAGTTGTACATCTTTTTAGAAAAGACGTAAGCCGAAAGTGCTTGGTTATGTAATTTCGAACTATTTTAGGCTCGCAGACCCCCGACCCCGAGTATAAAGTATGAAAGATTGTGGCCATTTCTCAATTTAGTACAGGAGATGACGGTCAGTAAAATGCTGCAAGCATCTGGCTAACGATCCCTTCCTCCCCGCGTGTCCTGCTGAAACATCCATAGCTGACCACAATTACATTTGATCCTCCATGGGACAGACTTACTGTTTTTGATCAGCTTTCTGTTCCCAGGGTACTTGAATAAAGCAGCTCAGCAGCATAAACGGCCAACCATGAACGTGTCGATAATAACGGCTACAGTTAGCACTGCTCAGTTACTGGGGGCGGGGCCGTCCTTGCAAATCAAACTGACTGGCTTTCCAAAGTGCCACTCAGAGGGCGTGCAAAAAAAAAGCAGGTAACTGCTCACTCGACGTGCCAACAAATACGACTCTGCGTGCCACAGGTTCGCCATCGCTGCACTAGCGTAACAGTAGTTTGAATAACCAGCCTTGTTGCCACCTCTGTACTGGGAGTTCACGTGAGCAGAGCGCTCTGATATGCGGAGAGATGCTTGAAGGTCTTCTCTGGGCGTGTCTCACTGAGCAGCTTGCAGACACCCCATATTTTATATATAGACCAGTTTAGCATCTCAAATCACAAGATTTTTGAATTCATAAGCCATTTTGCACTTTCCACTCCCACCACAGTGGCGTTTCAGTTGCTTCAGGCTAATTCTTTTTAATATACTTTTGACCACACCAAAGTGTCTCTAGTCCTCACTTCTCTGTTTTTACTGCACTTGCCCTTTGTCACCCCTGCAAATAACTTGCAATATGGACACATGTTTTAAAAGAAGAGGCAGCATTTTTCTGTTTACAGGTGGCAATGGAACCCAACAATACAGTTGCCAATAAAATGTAGTTGCATTGGTGACTGTCTCAGTCTGGAGCCCTTTGCATTTGGATAAATGTTCTCTGTTTTTCTCTATAGGTGTTGGACAGCTTATTGGCTCAGTATGGCACAGTAGAAAACTGTGAACAAGGTATGTATGTGAATTTATCAAAGTTACATTCAATCGAATACAACATGTGCCATTGTGTAACTTTTGTAAATGTGGTCTTAATCTTCATAGTTAACACGGAGACAGAGACTGCAATAGTGAATGTTACATACGGTGCCAAGGACCAGGCCAGGCAGTGAGTATACCAACTAATTCTTGTTTTCTTTTTCCTCTTTGTATGGTTACTTTATTCATTTAGTTGAAGTTTTCTAGATAGTGCTGTAGTTTGACTTTTTTTCATGAAAACCTGAAAGTATTCCTGTAGTGTTTTTTATTTTTTTTATTTTGTGTTTTTTCACTCTGGATTTACATGCTACATTTCATGCATTGCATCCATTCTGTCTGCAAGCTTAACAAGAAAAGGAATTTCCCACATCCTGTTACATTTGCCGTCCTGGTTCCAATTTCTGGTTTCTAGGCGGTTTTTAAAATGTGTATGCAGAGGCATTATCGGCTGAATGTAAAGCTTGATCTTCATTTAGCCTCAAGTCTGGGTAAAAATCATGTCCTATCTGTCAAACGAAATAGAGGTACTTGGATTGGGTATTTGAGTTGAAGGTGCTCTACAAAAGGACCTGACAAATGATTTTGCATCTTCTGGGGTATATTGGTGCACTGGAATATGTAGGCATAGCTAACAATAGGACATGTTAAAAATCTAGGGTCATATTCTGACCTCGACAGCAACGAATTACGGTTTCATTCAATCTATCTAGTATAGAGCCTTTTCACAATAAATTGCTGCAAAGTGTTTTACATGGACAAAACAGTATATTGACAGTTATAAAAGGAGTAACAAGCAATAAAAAGATAAGACAATAAAAGCAGTAAATGCAATAAAACATAAGACAATAAGTAACAAGAGAAACAATCATTTTAGGATAAAGAAGGTAGATTTATAAAAAGGTGGGGTGTTTTTTGTCTGGATTTAAAAGCTGCAACAGTTGGTGCTTCCCTTCCAGGCAGATCATTCGCTAGTTTAGGGGCCCTGTAGCTGAAGGCGCTGCCACCTGTGGGTTTTTTTTGGTTCTAGTTTTCAGGAATGATACAGTTGGGACATATAATATGCTCCAACAAAATGGGTTTAAAATACAAAAGCAGAGCATACAGTAGAAGCCAGAGCAGACTGATTAACAGTTCTACTCTGCATGGTGATGGGATCGGTTTGGTACCAATTGCATTTAATAAGATCTATTAAGGAATTTTGAAAACAGATGTTCAGTGGTATGTGTGGGGGTTAGTGAAGGTTTCTTTTAAGAAATGATATTTGAGAAGAGAGTCCCCAAAATGCCAAATTTTAGAAGATCAATGCCCTTTTTAACTCTGCATGTGGGATACATGCATACTTGGCCAAAGTTCTTTATTTTTTTTTGTTTTGTTCCGAACCTATGTGAATAACTGCCTCCTAGTGGCTATCAAAGTACATTGAAGATTTTAAAATTGTATTCCAAAGATGCAAGTGTCCTTGTCATTCATCATTCAGCGTGTGTGGTGTGTTTTTTTTTTTTTCTTAAAATAGCGCAATAGAGAAGCTCAACGGCTACCAGCTAGAGAACTATGATCTGAAGGTGACCTACATCCCAGACGAGATGACCATGGCACAGTCCCCTCAACAGCAGCCCCCTCAGGGAGGCAGACGGGGGTTTGGTCAGAGGGGTCCTCCGCGGCAAGGCTCCCCTGGTGCGGGTGCCCGGCCCAAACAGCAGTCAGATGTGCCGCTGCGTGTGCTGGTCCCCACACAGTTTGTAGGAGCCATCATTGGCAAGGAAGGAGCAACCATTAGAAACATCACAAAACAAACACAATCCAAGTATGTTGACTTTCACAGATTGTGTTTTTTTTTTTACATTGTAAACTATTTCCTTCCTGCATGGACATGCATTGTAGTGGAGCCTAATGATTCTCTTTGCTTAGAGAACAGTGGAACATTGTGCTGCAATGTGTCTGCCATACCCTGCAGAGAATAGCTTTATACAGAATGAAGACTGTGTTCTGGTGGCTGCAGCATCTCCTATCTGAAGACCTCCAGCAGTCTGCTTGTGCATATAGTGCTGGAGTATTTTTCATCCATAATCCACGGAGACACTTGGCTAAACCAATCTGTTTTTGGTAAGGCATGGTTATTTATTTTTTCCCAGGATTGACATCCATCGGAAAGAGAATGCTGGTGCGGCAGAGAAGCCGATCACAATCCACTCGACTCCTGAAGGATGTTCCTCGGCTTGTAAAACACTCATGGAGATCATGCAGAAAGAAGCTCAGGATACTAAATTGTGAGTACTGCATGACTGGACATCATGACCTGCTGTATGACTTTCAAATGCTTATAACTTTTTTGCCAATACCTTGATTTTACAGTGCAAAACCCCATCTTAATCTGCTCTTCCAATGGTTTTGGGGTGTGGTGTGTGTTGTGTGTTTTGTTTTTTTTTTTTTTTTTTAATATAAATTCTAGAAAAGGAGTTTCAGAATTGTCAAACATTTCCCCAACTGTGGAAATGTTTCAATTTGAAGCTTGTGTATATGGAGATACTCATCAGTCTGTGGCTGTGTAATTCTCATTTACATTTGCATACAATGAAAGTCCTGGTGTGTTTTTGTATGTTTTATTGTTATGATTGCTCCAGTCAAAGTGCAGATTAGAACGTGGTCATTTTTATTTATTTTTCAGCACTGAAGAAATTCCTTTGAAAATTTTAGCACACAACAACTTTGTTGGAAGACTAATAGGGAAAGAAGGCAAGAATTTAAAGAAGATTGAGCAGGACACGGACACCAAAATCACCATCTCGCCGTAAGAACTTTTTTATTATTTTTTACATGCTGGTAGTTGCTAGGGTTTGCTGTCCCAATTTATCCATAAATTGAATAACATCTGTTCCATTAGCTTGCAGGATCTAACCCTTTATAATCCAGAGAGGACCATCACAGTCAAGGGCAGTATTGAAGCCTGTGCCAAGGCTGAAGAAGAAGTAATGAAGAAAGTCCGAGAATCCTATGAAAATGACATGGCTGCCATGAATGTGAGTTTTCAGTGACTTAAAGTAATAGTTTGAACCCAGCCCATTTCTTGTTTTTTGTACAATCATATCATATATCCACTTTTTGTTGATTTAGATGTTGCACAGTCCCAAATTATGTACTGGGTGATTTTATTTATATATATATATATATATATATATATATATATATATATATATATATATATATATATATATATATATATATATATATATATATATATATATATATATAGGGCAGGTGGCTCTTTGAGCTATATATATATATATATATATATATATATATATATATATACAGTACTGTGCAAAAGTTTTAGGCAGGTGTGAAAAATGCTGTAAAGTAAGAATGCTTTCAAAAATAGACATGTTAATAGATTATATTTATCAATTGACTAAATGCAAAGTGAGTGAACAGAAGAAAAATCTAAATCAAATCCATATTTGGTGTGACAACCCTTTGCCTTCAAAACAGCATCAATTCTTCTAGGTACACTTGCACAGTCAGGGATTTTGTAGGCATATAGTCAGGTGTATGATTAAACAATTATACCAAACAGGTGCTAATGATCATCAATTCAATATGTAGGTTGAAACACAATCATTAACTGAAACAGAAACAGCTGTGTAGGAGGAATAAACCTGGGTGAGGAACAGCCAAACTCAGCTAACAAGGTGAGGTTGCTGAAGACAGTTTACTGTCAAAAGTCATACACCATGGCAAGACTGAGCACAGCAACAAGACACAAGGTAGTTATACTGCATCAGCAAGGTCTCTCCCAGGCAGAAATTTCAAGGCAGACAGGGGTTTCCAGATGTTCTGTCAAAGCTCTTTTGAAGAAGCACAAAGAAACGGGCAACGTTGAGGACCGTGAAGCGCAGTGGTCGGCCAAGGAAACTTACTGCAGCAGATGAAAAACACATCATGCTTACTTCCCTTCACAATCGGAAGATGTCCAGCAGTGCCATCAGCTCAGAACTGGCAGAAAACAGTGGGACCCTGGTACACCCATCTACTGTCTGGAGAAGTCTGGTCAGAAGTGGCCTTCATGGAAGACTTGCAGCCAAAAAGCCATACCTCCGACGTGGAAACAAGGCCAAGCGACTCAAATATGCACGAAAACACAGGAACTGGGGTGCAGAAAAATGGCAGCAGGTGCTCTGGACTGATGAGTCAAAATTTGAAATATTTGGCTGCAGCAGAAGGCAGTTTGTTCGCCGAAGGGCTGGACAGCGGTACACGAAGGAGTGTCTGCAGGCAACAGTGAAGCATGGTGGAGGTTCCTTGCAAGTTTGGAGCTGCCATTTCTGCAAATGGAGTTGGGGATTTAGTCAGAATTAATGGTCTCTTCAATGCTGAGAAGTACAGGAAGATACTTATCCATCATGCAATACCATCAGGGAGGCATCTGATTGGCCCCAAATTTATTCTGCAGCATGACAATGACCCCAAACATACAGCGAAAGTCATTAAGAACTATCTTCAGCGTAAAGAAGAACAAGGAGTCCTGGAAGTGATGGTATGGCCCCCACAGAGCCCTGATCTCAACATCATCGAGTCTGTCTGGGATTACATGAAGAGAGAGAAGCAACTGAGGCTGCCTAAATCCACAGAAGAACTGTGGTTAGTTCTCCAAGATGTTTGGGCCAACCTACCTGCCGAGTTCCTTCAAAACTGTGTGCAAGTGTACCTAGAAGAATTGATGCTTGATGCTGTTTTGAAGGCAAAGGGTGGTCACACCAAATATGGATTTGATGTAGATTTTTCTTCTGTTCACTCACTTTGCATTTAGTTAATTGATAAATATAATCTATTAACATGTCTATTTTTGAAAGCATTCTTACTTTATAGCATTTTTCACACCTGCCTAAAACTTTTGCACAGTACTGTGTGTGTGTGTGTATATATATATATATATATATATATATATATATATATATATATATATATATATATATATATATATATATATATATATATATATATATATATATATATATATATATACACACACACACACAGTTGTAGTCAAAAGTTTACATACCCCAATCCAATTTTATAATTTCTAGAAATTTCTCAAACAAATTGCAGGAAATCTTTTGTAGCAAAAGATTTTGCTTTTGTGGATGAGGGAAAAGTTACAAGACAGAGGTCTAAATTTATTTCAGTAAATGTTATTCATACCCCAAAAAGGAGAATTTTAAATTAATAGCTAGTTGACGCACCTTTTGGCAATAATAACATTTAAGAACATAAAGTTTACAAACGAGAGGAGGCCATTCAGCACATCTTGCTTGTTTTGATTGTCAGTAGCTTATTGATCCCAGAATCTCATCAAGCAGCTTCTTGAAGGATCCCAGGGTGTCTGCTTCAACAACATTACAGGGGAGTTGGCTCTAGACCCTCAATTCTGTATGTAAAAAAGTGCCAACTATTTTCTGTTCTGAATGCCCCTTTATCTAATCTCCATTTGTGACCCCTGGTCCTTGTTTCTTATTTATGGTTGAAAAAGTCCCCTTGGTCGACATTGTCAATACCTTTTTAGAATTTTGAATACTTGAATCAGATCACCGTGTAGTCGTCTTTGTTCAAGACTGAACAGATTCAATTCTTTTAGCCTGTCTGCATACGACATGCCTTTTAAACCCGGGATAGTTCTGGTTGCTCTTTTGCACTCTTTTTCTAGAGCAGCAATATCCTTTTTGTAACGAGGTGACCAGAACTGAACACAATATTCTAGATGAGGTCTTACTAATGCATTGTAAAGTTAACGTTACTTCCCTTGATTTAAATTCAACACTTCACAATGTATCCGAGCATCTTGTTGGCCTTTTTTATAGCTTCCCCACATTGTGCTAGATGAAGACATTTTTGAGTCAACATAAACACCTAGGTCTCTTTAATAGATTCCTTCAATTTCAGTATCTCCCATATGATATTTATAATGCACATTTAACCTCCAGTTGCCCTTTTTAAATTTTTTTTTTTTCTCGTATGTACTTTTAGTTGTACCATAAGTAGTTGGTTTGTATGAGATGGCAAGGCCAATATCTTTTGGTATGCTATTGAATCCATTTTACCATGTATTGGAACTAAACTTCCTGTGCCATTAGAGGAAAAACAGCCCCATAGAAGGGTATTGCCACCTCCATGCTTGACAGGTATGGTTTTTCTTTGTACACCTCACCAGATGTAACGACTGTCCTTTTTTTGTTTCATCACTCCACAAAACCTTTGACCAGAACTTGTATCAATCATTCAAATACCGTTTTGCAAACTAAGCGATTTTGTCCTTGTGACGTTTTCCCAAGTGGTTTTTTTCCTTGACCTGTGACCATTGAAACCTTTACCATGCAATACTCGACCCTATGGTTGAAATGGAAACCCCAGTCCCTCTTGCAGCCAATTCACTTACTGCTTACTTTGGCAGTCAATTTTGGATTATTAACCTTCCTCATTTATTTTACTTTTTTTCTTGGTGAAAGAACCTTCCTGATCTAAGGGAGTGTTGTGACAGTACCATGAGTCTTGTACTTCTTGATAACAGAAACAGTAGATGAAATTGGGATACTTCTCCAGCTTTGACAATAAATAATTCTGCCTTGGGTCTTCAGATAGCTGTCTGTCATTTTCCCCATATCGACTTATTGATAATGATAGCAATCATCCTATGCCTAACCCTTTAAACTCTAGAAAATGCTGGATTTTAG